>PISW01009085.1:22825-65410 GCA_004023785.1 Mungos mungo | reverse complement strand
CCTGGCCGGGCTCACGCTGTGCAGGTGCGGGTCCTGAGCTGGGAGGTGGTGTGGCCGCCCGTCTTCCTCCTCAGGGGCGAGGGGGCTGCCTGGTTCATCTTGCTGAGCTCTGTGACCGCTTTTCTAGGAATAGTTTTACCACCATAATTCAGCCTGCTGTCCTGTGAGGGGAGGGCCCTGCATGTGTCCCCAGGGGAGCAGGCGTGACAGCCACCCACAACCGTCGACAGACCAAGCTTCAGGCTCCAGTGGCCGCTTCTGTGTGCGGCAGGACAGCTGTCCCTGCTGTGCAGCTCCTGTTACGGGAGGGGCGGCTCATCTCACAGCCCCAGGATAGGAGCTGACCCTCATTGTGTTTGTTTTAGTGACAAGCAGCATGTGTCCAAAGAGACCCTCCGGAACTTGAAACAGAGACTTCTCCAGGGCCCTTGGCAAACTCCACGTAAAGGGGGTGGGGGTGGGCCCCTGAGCCTGTCACAGCCCAGCAGAGGAGCGGTCAGACCGTCTAGGGAGGGGCTGGTGAGAGAAGGGGACCGACCATGTGGTGACTGGAGGGACCGCACACTTGTAACAAGGGCATTCCTTGGCATCGAGGCCACGCAGCTTTGTGGACTGAGACAGAACCATCCCATCAACAGGGGCCTCGATTAGTCGTGCCTAGAGCCCCAGGGGCCCCAGTGTAGTCGTGCCTAGAACCCCAGGGGCCCCAATGTAGTCGTGCCTAGAACCCCAGGGGCCCCAATGTAGTCGTGCCTAGAACCCCAGGGGCCCCAATGTAGTCGTGCCTAGAACAGAAGCAAACCTCAGAGGGGACATGGCAGCTGTTCGAGTTATGCTGGGGTCCTGCTTTGGGGCTCTTGGGCCTTGGGCACACCATTGGCCCTCTCTGACACCCGTCTTCTTGTTTGGAAGAAGCCGGTACCGATAGCTACCATTCAAGGGTGGCTCTGCGGGTCAGACTGTGTTGTGTAAGAAGCATCGTCCACACAGGCTGCGTGGTGCTCCCGTCCACACTGACTGCTCGTCTGTGTCCCTCAGGCTCTGAGACCCAGCACCACACACATCGGCTCAAACCACGGGGTTTGTTCCTCACACGCGGGAGGCTGCAGAGCCTGGTCAGGCGGCAGCCACGCACCTCCCCCCAGTGCCGCCCTCTGTGCCCGCTTACAGAACTGAGAAACTGCCACACTGGAACCGTTTGTGGGTAACACAGTCATGCTTTTGAAACGCTGTGAAACCGTACAGATGTGGATGGTTTCATCCACTGGGGCCTGATGGTGTAACAGTAGGAGTTTTTTGAAAGGACATCTAAAGAAGAAAAGCACAGGAAGCCCTGGGAAGTGCTTCAGCAGGATGCTTTCTGCTGAACTCAGCCCCGTGCCTCCGTCTGGGCGCGGCAAGGCCTTTCCTACAGAACCTTTCCTTCAAAGGGGTCAGAGCACAGCAAATATGAGGAGTTACCTCCGGGCCCTAGCAGGCTGGGAACGTGTGAGAGGATGCGGTGTGCCAGCGGCTCCCACGCCCGGGGGACCCGAGTGCTCACAGCGTGTGGGCAGGCGTCGCTGACTTATATAGTCACCGGTGGCCAGACCCCAAGGAGGAAGCATGGTGGCCGCAGAGAGCGACTCAGGGAGATGGGAGGCCGGCTGGGCAGCACGACACTGCCTGTGACAGATCACCAGTGAGGAGCACGAACACGAGGGCCACCGCCTTATCTGGGGGTTGATGACCCATGTCCTGAGGAGAAGTGTAACGATGCCTGGGACCGTGCCCAGGTGACTCTGATGTGAAGCCTGGGTCTCAAGACCTTGGGACCTTGGGTGGATAAAGGCAGAGCCTCGCTGTGCGAGGAGCAGGAGTGTCCCGGGACGGACGCTGGATGAGCCCGCATGGAGGACGCAGTAAAGGGTGCGGGGCCCTGGCCGGGCTGCCCCGACGCTCCCGCCATGGTCCCCGGGCAGGGGCCGAAGAGCTGCAGCCATTCGCTACGCAGCTTGAACCATCATCGTCGGTTTATTGATGGACGCAGACCTTGTCCAGTTTTGTGACAGGGTGAACAGTGAATAGCCAAACCACGGAAAATACCCCGATGGAAGAGAAGTCTGACCACAACACATGATCCCGGAAGGCCAGACAGGGGACAGAGGAAGATGTGTGTGAACGTGCCTAGGACCTTTGCACTGCGCCTCGAGTTTGCCGCTGAGCCTCCCGGCTTTGACCACACATTCACTAAGAAGCAAACCAGCAAGCTTACTGCTCCCCTTCATTCACTAAACAGCTGGATTCTGGAACACATGGGGAACATTTTGTAAATTGAAATTTGAATATATTCAACTTTGTGTTTCTGTATCTCCTACCACCGTAGGTATTCACTCATGTGTACGTGCTCTGTGGGGACATAACACACATTGCACACTTCGCCCATGCACGCGTAGTCTTCAGCACACTCACAGACCTGTGCGGCCATCGCCGTGAGCCACTCAGAGCGTCTGTACTCCTCACACCTTTGGCAGTGGCTCCCTGTCCGCCCTGCCCCGGGCCCTCGCCAGCAACCCCCTGCTGTCTGTCCCTCGGACTCGCCTGTCCTAGATGCTTCACGGAAATGGGACCGTGTCTCAGGACTTGCCTCATAGCATCCCACTGAACGGACACGGCCCCTTTGTTTATCCATCATCCGGTGATAGACATTTGGGTTGCTTCTACTTTGGGGCTGTTGTGAACAGTGCTGCTGAGAACAGACACCCACAAGGTTTCGTGCGGACACTGACTTCCGTCTCTCTCGGCGTGCGCCCGGGGGTTGAATCCCTGGGTCATGTGGTGACTCTGTTTAATCATGTAAGAAACTGCCCGCCTGTTTTCCAAAGCACCTGTACCCTTGCACGTTCTCCCCGCTCCAGCGGTACGAGACTTCGCGTTCCTGTGTGCTTCAAAACCCTTGTCCCGTCCGCCTCCGATACAGACCTCCGAGTGCGTGGAAGGGGTCCCTCACTGCCCTGTCAGCCGCGTTTCCCTGGTGGCTAATGATGTTGAGCATCTTTTCACATACTTAATGGCCATTTATGTATCTTCTTTTTTTTAAATCTGTGTTTATTTTTGAGAGAGACAGGGCACAAGCAGGGAATGAACAGAGAAAGAGGGAGACACAGAATCCGAAGCAGGCTCCAGTCTCTGAGCTGTCAGCACAGAGCCTGACATGGGCTCGAACCCATGAACCATGAATTCAAGACCCGAGGCAAAGTCGGACACTTACCCAACTGAGCCACCCAGGTGCCCCCATTTATGTATCTTCTTTGGGAAAATATCTGTTTGGCTCCTTTGATCATTTTTGTCTGGCTATCATTTGCCTTTTTTATAATTGAGATGTAAGTGTTCCTTATATATGCTACATGTCACTTCCTCACCCCCCTGATTCTATGGGTTGTTTTTCACTCCCCTCATGGTTTGCTTTAAAGCAAAAAAGTTTTTAACTTTCTGAAATCCATTTTGTCTTTTTTTTTTTTTCCTGTACCTTGGCTAGCATGTCTAGAAACCACTTCTAATTCACACGGCCAAGGAAATAAGCGGATGTTCTCTTCGAAGAATTGTATACTTCTATCCCTTATTTTTCGTTCTCTGATCCGTTTTGAGTTCATTTGCACAGAGAATACGGCTGCAGCTTTGTTCTTATGTGCATGGGTACTGGGTTATCCCAGCTCCATTTATAAAAGAGGCTGTTCTTTTCACGGTGTTGGCGCTCTTAGCAGAACTGAGCTGGTCACAGATGTATGGGGTCACGTCTGTACGGGTTCAACTCTATTCCAGGGGCCTTTATGTATATCCCTGGGATAGCACCACACTGTTTTCATTACCGTAGCTTTGTAGTACATTTAGGAACAGGACCTTTGAGTCCTCCAACTTCCTTCTTCCTTTGCAAATTGTTTTGGTTGTTTGGGACCCGCTGCATCTGCATGTGAATTTGAGGACTGGCTTTTTCCGCTTCTGCAAAAAAGCCAGCAGGAATTTTGATAGGCATCATGTTGAGTCTGGAGGTGACTTTGGGTAGTATTGAAAGTCATCTAATCCACGAACACAGGATGCCTTCCCATTTATCTAAGTCTTTAATTTCTTTCAGTGATGTTTTCTAGTTTTCGAGATCAATGTCTCACCTCCTTGGTTAAATGTAATCCTATTTTATTGTCAATGCAACTGGTCTCTTAATTCCATTCTTGGGTTGTTCATGCTGGGATGCAGAATCACAACTGATTTTTATGTTTTGATCATGGAACCTGCAACTTTGCTGGATTTGTTTATTAGCTCAAATCGCTTTCTCATGGATTCTCCAGGATTTTGTCATCTGCAAATAGAGACAGATACATCCCCTTTTCTTATGTGGATGCCGTTCATTTCTTCCTCTTATCTAGTTGCTCCGGTGAGAACCTCCAGTCCCGTCCTGAAGAGCGACAGCAAGAGCAGGTCCCTTGTCTTGTGCCGACTCAGGGCAGAAGCGTTCAGTCTTTCACCAGAGTATGACGTTAGCTGTGGGTTTTTCTCAAATGCTCTTATCATGATGAGGAAATTCTCTTATATTCCTACTTTTCTGAGTGTTCTTATCACAAGAGGTCCTTTGATTTCACCACATGCCTTTCCTGCGTCAGTTGAGTTGGTCACGTGTTTTCACTTTCATCCTGTTACTCTGTTGTGATGTGTTGATTTCTCTGTGCTGAGCCACGTTTGCATCCCCGGGACGACCCACGGGGCCGCGGCGCGTAGCGCTTGGGGGACGTTGCCGCGTCGGGCTTGCTCGTATTTTGTTGAGGCTGATGGCATCTCTGTTTGAAAAGGATATTGGTCTGTGATTTTCTGTCCTCATGATGCGTTGACTGGCTTCCATGTCAGGTTATGCTGGCCTCATAGAACAAGCTAGAAAGTATTCCCACCTCTTCAGCTCTTTGGAAGAGTTTGGGAACAGTTGGCATTAATGTTTCTTCCCATGTTGGGCAGGACTGGCCAGCGAAGCCGTCTGGTCCCGCACGTCTCCTCTGTTGGGAGGTTTTTGATTCCTGACTCGATGTCCTTATTGTTATTGGGCTGACTGGATTTTCCGTTTCTTCTAGAAATAACTTGTGTATTTCCATGAATTCACCCATTTCGTCTATTTTGTCTACTTTCTTGGTGTGAGTTGTCGCAGTATCATAACCCTTTTTATGTCGTCAGAGGTGACTCCGCACTTATCTCTGATTTTAGTCATTTGAGTGTTCTCTCTTCCATTCCAGTCATAGGCTTGTCAGTTTATCAGTCTCAAAGAACCGACCTCTGGCTTCATTGAGTCCCTCCATCGCTCTAAGCTTCACTATCTCCTTCCTGCCTCCAGCTTCACACTTAGTTTTCTTCTTCCATGTATATGAATTTTAGAGTCAGACTTTGAATTTCTACCAAGAAGCCGGCTGTGATTTTGATAGGGGTCATGTGGAGTCTGCACACGGTTCAGGGAGTTGAGTCAGTCCACGAATAAGGGACACCTGTCCATTCGTCCGGAGCATCACGGACTCCTCCCGCGTTTCACAGTGGTCTGCATACACACCTCGTACTCTGTTGTTAAATTTTTGAGGAAACTCTTGGTTGATGGGGTTCAGGGAGGGTCCTCGACATACGGCGGGACACATCTTTCCTACTTTCACGTGGTAAATACAGGAGTAGTCTCACACGGCTGTTCCTTATCTCGCTCCCTGGCCGATGCGTATGTTGTGAGGTCGCGACGAGATGGAGATGGGACCATGGGCATGAAGGCTTATGGACGAGGAGGCTGAGGGAGGCCCGCTCGCAGGGAGCAGGAGGGTGGGTGGGTAAAGGGTGAAGGCAGCAGAGAAAGGGAGCCAGGACAACTCCAGGGACGAAGCGGGAGCACCTCACAGCTCTGCACAGGGGCAGAGGAGATGGCGGCCAGGTGAGCTGGTGTGGGAAAAATACGTTATAGCAGAATATTCCACTTTCCAGCAAGCCGCTCCACAGCCGCTTACCAAGTCGGTGCCGTTTGCTGTTGTCTCGTGTGGTCTGCTCTCTACTCTGAGCTTCCACCTTTAGTGAGGATGTTCCTTCTCAGGTGGATAGCCAGCTCCGTGACAGTGAAGCGTCTGCCCAGTGCACAGATAAAATCAGATGAAAGTGCAGGCAGGCAGCTCGTGCGAGTCGGTGAGCGTCAGGCCCCCGGGGGACACACTGGTGTCCTCGAGGTAGCAGGACCTCAGGGAGGCGGTGCCTTCCTCCAGGGCTGGGGTGCAGGTGCAGTTCCACGCTTTCTCCAAAACCGGGGCCCGGGCCCATCCCCACAGTATGTGCCCAGCCTGGTTGGCTCAGGCCCGGGGTTGGTGTGCAACCAGCAGCCTGGTTTAATGAGAAAGGGCCCGTGGGGTACCCACACAGCACCCTCCCCCACCTGGCAGCAGCCGGTGCTGGCAGCAGGCCATCTGGAGCTATGTGCACGCTGCGTGCGTGTGTGTGCAGGTGCAGGTGTGCGTGCGTGTGCACGTGTGTGCAGGTGCACGTTCTGTGTGTGCAGGTGCAGGTGTGCATGCGTAGGTCTGCACATGCATTTGCAGGTGTGTGTGCATGTTCAGAACTGCATGTGCATGTGCAAGTCTGTGTGCCTGTATGACCTCAGTGACCTTCCCCCATCTGTCTTTCCAGCCTGGGCTTCCTCAGCTGCATGCGCACAAGCACTGCCTCCCTGCACGCAGCACCCGCACGCAGAGATAGTGCCAGACACGTTAGCATGTTTTTAAAAGTTTTTGTCCATACACTCAAAACATACTGTTCAAACGAGAACACCAACAGTCTTGTGAAATCTCAGGGTAAAATGTGCCTTGACGCTGTAGTTTGAATCTGGGGAGACAGGTAATGGATAACGAGGATTAGACTGCTGTTTTCTCTTGCTTCAGAACAAAATTCGGTGTGGCGAGTAGCTGGGAATGAGGGCACTCAGGTGCCTCCCAACACTGCGTGCGTTCCCTCACTTACCAGAGGAACTGCCAGCCCCCAAGTATCTATACTATGTTATGGAGACTTAAAAAAAGCAACAACCTCCAATACAAGTCCCTAGTACAAGTTTTAGAATTGCTATTATTTACAGTACACTGTTTTCTTTTTTGTTGGTATGAGTGGTATTATTTTTAAGAGGCAGTGCGTCAGTTTGCACGCATACGTCAGGGCACTGAGTCCCATAGGGCAGAAATGAGAATGTGTTACCGATGTGTCGCATAATCAAATTTAATTCATTTCAGCTAAACTTTTATCTTTTGTACTGTTCTTTTATGTAGCCACATTCATAATGTAGCTTCTAGGCTAAACATTAGGCAGAAATAGGATACGTGAGTGGAGCAATAATGGTCGTGCTTTTTAATATAGAGGAAGATTAGAATTGTATTAAATTACATGTTAATGGAAAAATAAAGCAAAAGATAATAGGATGACAACTTTATGCTGCTGTAAAGTCTAGATTACAGCACATAGTTTTGCTATTTATCAGCTGGATATTGAATTTCCTTTGAAAACTTGCTTTTAATTATATTAAAATATAATATAATAGACACTGTCCCCTCCTAATATATTAAAGTGCTGCAGCTGTAACTTGGCTGTTGAGGAAGGCAGGCGCCAGGGAGCCCCTGCAGACAGGACAGACACTCCCATGAGGCCGTGGAGCCCCTCACACCAGAGACGTGGGGCTCTCTTTGGAGGTAAGGGGTCCTGTCCTCCATGAGGCCGTGCAGGAGACAGCCCCGCCCCTGCTCGGCGTCCAGTCCCGGCCGCTGGCCGTCACTCCTGAGTGCGGTGAGTCCTGCCCGACTCCTTCGGGATCTGTGAGACTGTGCCCCTGCCTCGCAGGGTATGTCCGCGTCTGCCGGCCTGGCCAGGTGGCGGTCCAAGCCTGCAGAGGGGACATTTGAATCCCTGTCTGGCACTAGCCATTCGGCGGATGTTTGGCAGCAGGTGATGTTTCCTTATGTCAGTCACCCAGAGAGTTGGTTAGAACTGGCATCTGCCTGGCGTCTCTTCAGTTGTTTCCTGTTTCCTAGTCGCCCCCGGTGTCTGTTTGGCGTCCGCTGTTGGGTGGGTGGCTCTCTGAGGACTGGGTGTCCCTGACCCCAGGGCAGGTGGCACCTCCCAGGTGAGGAGCTGCTAGTCAGGAGCAGGAAGCACTCCCAGGACGAGCACGGGATGGGGCGGGTGGCCGGGGCTGGCTGACTGGCCTGGTCTGAGGCTGGAGTTGCCGGGGGAGGGGGCCGGGCCAGCGTAGGAGCAAGGGGGCAGCAGACAGCTTCCATCCTGAGGAGTCTCGTCCTGCCTTGAGGATGACACACAGCGGGCACCATCTCCCCCGGGGTCGTCTGACCTGCGGGCATCTTGCAGGGTCCGCGCTGCCTGGGAAGGGGCCCACAGAGCAATGATTGGAGGCTGCGGTTTTTCCGTTTGGTTAGGGCAGCATGCTTCGCCGGCAACCGGGGGCCGGAGTGAGGGCCTGGCCGGCCCACCCAGTCAGCACATGGTCTCCAGCCTGAGCTCCGGGCTGGCACACTGCCTGCCCTCGAGCTGGCCACCCCGGGGGCAGCTTGGATGCGGGTTGACAAATGAGGACTCAGTGAGCCGGTAAGGGTGAGCCGCTGAGCAGGGAGGAGCTGGCTGGCATGCGAGGGAGGGAATGAGGACGAGGGCAGGCAGGCAGGAGGCCGCTGCGGCAGCCCCGGTGACAGGGACTCAGGGTCTGAGCCGGGGCAGGGAGAAGGTGGGAGCACGTGCCAGCCCTGGAGGGCTCAGCCAGGGGAGAGCCGGCAGGTCTGCCCCTGGGACTTGCCAGCCCCTGGCAGCCTTACCAGGACAGCCAGCAGAAGATGCCTGGCCACCCCGCACAGGGCCTCAGCAGTCCCTGCACCCTGACGTCCTTGTGGGGGAGGTGGCAGGGGCTGTGGAGAGGGACGCGGCCCAGGTCCATCCAGGGAGCCAGCTCGTCTCCGTTTTCCCAGGACAGAGAGCTGTCTGTGCCCTTCCAGCGGGGCAAGGAGGCTGGGGCCCTCAGATCCCCTCTGGGCTCAACCCGTAGGCTCTCTCCGCGGTGCTCATTCACATGCCCCTCCCACCTGTTTCCTGTGGGAGTGAGCTTCCAGATCTGTCTCCTGCACCTGTTACCTGCATATTATGTAGTGTATGTGCATGTGTGGGTACATGCTTTATATATACACAGGATATATGCACATCGCATGCGGTAATAGAGTCTGTGTTTCCTGCATGCATTACATACACATTATATACATATCAATGGATGGATACATTATATATGCTGTATATGTATGTTATATACTAGGGCCTATTTCTTGCATAAATCATACGCATATTAAGCATTATTTATTGTATGTGTATATAGCACATATAGATATATGCATTATATACATACCATATGTGCATATTTTGTACTAGACTATTTCTTGCACATATTCTAGGAATATTATATGCTATATAGCATGTATGGATATATATTATGTATGCATGATACATATGCATATTATAAACTGTAACAGAGTGTATTTCCTGCGTATACTACACATACATTTATATACATATATACGGACACTATATATACTGTATATGCATATTACATACTAACATCTGTTTTTCTGCATATTATATGCATATTAGTATATGTGCATGCCGTATGAATATATGCATTATATATACACACCACATATGCCTATTTATACTAGACTCTCCTTCATATGAATGTTATATGCAATATGAATATATATGGATATGTGCATTAATATACATGCTATATATGCATATTGGATATTGTAATAGTCTATATTTCTTGCGTATGTGATATTATATGTACATCACATACATATATTTACATATAGATTCATCATGTATACGTACTATATATGCATATTATATACTATAATAGAGCTTGTGTTTCCTACATGGGTTATATGCAGATTTTACCATGTGCATATTATGAATGTGTACGTGAATTATACATAACATATGCATATTACTATAACAGAGTCTTTATTTCCCACCTATAATATGCATATTATATACCCGATACACATATATGTATGTCATATACTGTAACAGTTGGGCGACCTTCAGTAGCAAACTCTGAACTGGGTCTGAAACAGAAACTCGGGGTCAGTAGGAAGCAGGGATGAAGAGAGCTTCTCTGAGGACTCCTGGGGTCCAATCACATAGCTTTAACACACCCAGAACTTTGCAGATGCTGACCCAAGAGCATTTAAAAGGACGATAGTTACAACAAAGCAACACTGACACGGATGGCACCGCAGAGCATCCACCTCTGGGCACCGCGCACCCTTCCCCTGTTGCTTTGCCAACGTCTTGTCTCCCTGTCACACGGAGCGAGCGGAAGCACGGGGAGCGTGGCTGGCCCGCCTGACTGATGCTTGCCATCACACACCACGTGGTGGCAGACCTCTGGCCTGAACCTGAACAGTTCTCGGTCCCCATGTCCACAGCACGCAGCCGCCTGCCCAGCAAAAGCTAGTCCCCTCCAAGGGGCGACTCCTAACCACTTATCCGTGAATGGTACTGCATCTCACATAATCAACCACTTTTCCTGTCCTGGTAGAATGTTACAGTTCAAAGCCAAGTATCTGAAATGAAAGGTTAGGACATCCTGGTTTAGTCCCCATTTTGAAGGATGGCCTCGAGAAAGCCACCTCCTCTCCCCTGAGCAGCAAGGACATGGCTTTAGACCGTTCTGGAGTAATACATGAGTCACATCACATGAGCCTGCTGACCAGTATTACTAATTAAATAGCAGATGTTACTTTTGACACTTCTGAAACTGAACCACAACACTCAGATCTAATTGAAATGTAACGCATTTTGCCCCTAAATGGTTGATTTGTTTAATAGAACAAAGTCTTGCCGCCCAGAGATCTCATGAACCTCCCAGACCGCATATACTTGTGGTTGCAGAACAACAATTAGGAATATCAGAGTTTACACTTCTTATTTTTAAAATTTTTTTACTATTTAATTTTGAGAGAGAGAGAGAGAGAGAGAGCGAGAGCAAGCGAGCAGAGGAGGGGCAGAGAGAGAGGGAGACACATAATCTGAAGCAGGTTCCGGGCTCTGAGCTGTCAGCACAGAGCCCTACGCAGGGCTCAAACCCACAGACCGTGAGATCATGACATGAGCGAAAGTCGGAAGCTTAACCGACTGAGCCACCCAGGCGCCCAGAGACTTTATGCTTCTTAATAGCCTCCTACTTTGGAGCCTTCAGTGTGGTATAAGCAAAAGTGATTCCCCTCTTCAGTGCCCCGAAGTGACCCCTGACTATGGGATAAAATAGTTCCCGCGTGGGGGGTCTAATAATTTACTTTTCCGACACGTAAACGAGGATGGCGGCTGACCCAGCTCTGTGTGCTCTCTCAACAGACCAGCAGTACTCATGGTCCCCGACGCCGCACTTCAATGAGGGGAGGTACTCGCCGGCGCCCAGGAACATGAAGGGGCTGCCCGGGGGCCGCGCGCCCGCCCCGCTGTGCTCGGCGCACACCTGCGGCCTGGCGGCGCCCGAGGACTGCGAGCACGCGCACGAGCACCTGCACCGCGCGCAGGAGGCGAGGCAGCCCTACCTGCTCAGCCCGGTGGACGGCTGCCCGCTGGACCAGCACCGCTGCTCGCCCGGCAGCTCGGTGCACTCGGAGTGCGTGATGATGCCCGTGGTGCTGGGCGACCACGTGTCCAGCAGCACCTTCCCCCGGATGCACTACAGCTCGCACTACGACGCGAGAGACGACTGCGCCATGCCGCACGCCGGCGCCAGGGCCAACCGCATCCCCGCCAACCTGCTGGACCAGTTCGAGAAGCAGGGGCCGCTGCACAGGGACGGCTTCCACACGCTGCAGTACCAGCGGACGTCCGCGGCCGCGGGGCAGCGCGGCGAGAGCCCGGGCCGGATACGGCACCTGGTGCACTCCGTGCAGAAGCTCTTCACCAAGTCCCACTCGCTCGAGGGCCCCTCCAAGGGCCACGTCAACGGGACCAAGGGCGACGGCCGCGCGGAGGACCACCACCACGCCCACCACCCCAAGCACGGCAAGCGGAGTAAAAGCAAGGAGCGGAAGCCCGAGGGCAAGGCCCGGGCGGGCGCCGGCAGCTGGTGGAGCTCCGACGACAACCTGGACAGCGACAGCACCTGCCGCACGTCCAGCGTGGCCAACAGGCACCACGTGGACCACGTCTCCCACTGCTACCCCGAGGTGCTCCCGGGCCCCTTCGGGGACCTGTCCCTGAAGACGTCCAAGAGCAACAACGACGTCAAGTGCTCGGCCTGCGAGGGCCTGACGATGACGCCGGACGCCAAGTACCTGAAGCGGAGCTCCTGGTCCACCCTCACCGTGAGCCAGGCCAAGGAGGCCTACCGCAAGAGCTCGCTCAACCTGGACAAGCCGCTGCTGCCCCGGGACGCCAAGCCCGCGCTCCGGCCGTGCCACTTCCTGCAGGTGAGCGGGCTGGGGCGGGCCCGCGGCCGGAGGGGGCGGCCCTGCTACGGAGCAGGTCTGGGCCCCGGTCCATTCCCCCCCACCCCCGCCCCCACGAAGGTGGCCTGCGCCGCGCACGGCCCCGACCCCACCGGAGAGGAGCGCCGCTGGGCCCGGCCGGGCACACGCGTCCGCCCCCCTGGGCCGGCCGCTCGGGCGGGCAGAGGCACACCTGGTGGAGGGCGGAGGTGGGGGCCGCTCACGCGGGACGCGCCCATGTGGTGCCCCCTGCGTGCCTGCCTCCTCCTCACGGCATCCCTGACCCGCCGCTTCCAGCTAGGGGGCGCCGGCTTCCTTTCCAGCGCCTCCCAGTCCCTTCCACCGGCTCCGTGCGTGCTTAGAGCTCAGAAGGCGGAGCGACACCCCCTGTGTTCCCCTCCCGGTCCCTTGTGCGCCCGGAGAGACCTGACCCTAGATGAGGGACGCTGGCGGACGCCCGCGGGGCCCCGGGCAGCGGACTCCCGGCGCAGGCGGACCAGGGGGGCTCTGCGGGATGCGGGTGGCTGCAGGGGCGCCGTCTGCCAGCAGCGGTCGCGTCTGGCGGGGAAGTGCTGCCCGGACGGCCCGCGGGCACGCCGACTCCAGGACGCCAGCCGGCAGCGGGGGGAGGCGCTGCGGGCAGCGCGGCGGGACGACCCAGCTCGGCTGGCGGGGAGCGCCCGGCCCTGCACAATGTAGGATGTTTCCTGCCCGTCTAAGGGAACACCAGATAGATTCGGGCTTCGCTCCGGTGCGCAGTCTCCCACTCTTCTCTGTGCGCCTTCCGGAAACTTCCCCGTGAAGCTGCGGCTCCGGTGTTCGGGGCCCTGGGTGTCGGCCTCCAGGAGCTGCCCCTTTCCGGTCATGTCTCCTGCCCCGCGTCCTCCGCGGTGCCTCACACCGGGGCGCCTCCTGCCCTTCACCAAACATCCTTTTCTCTGTCTGCCGACTGCTGCTTTCAGTTTGGCTTAATTATGGGCAGTAGGAGACCCTGTAAGGACGGGCGTATAACAGGGAGCCCCCCGCTCGCTCACCACCGCCCTTCAGGAAGGCTGGTTCCGGCGGTCTGGTCCTGCCCACAGCCCCTGCCCGCTGGGCGGGCGGAAGGGGATGCCCACGTGCCAGACAAGTGTTCCTGCATCTCCATAAAGGATCCGCACCGCGAGATACGGGCTCTTTCTTTAGAAGCACAACCGCAATACCATCCTGAGAGTCAGGAAGTGACGATGGGTGCTGGCCTCGCCCACCCACTCACAGCTCCATCCCCCCGGGGTCCCTGGTCTCTTTTGTAACGGGTGCATCTCAGCCAGATAAGGGACTACCTGCGAACCCATTCATCCGTCTCTTAAAAGCCCGTTGGTTCCTCCTCCCTTTTCTCCCTCTTTCCTTGCAGCATGTGTGTGTGTGTGTGTGTGTGTGTGTGTGTGTGTTGTTCCGTTGAGGAACCAGCTCTGAGGAAATGGGGTCCCTCAGCCTTGGTTCTGTCTGCGCCGGCCTCACGGTGTTGGTGCAGATGCATGTACCTGTCTCCCCTCCCGCCTCCCCCCACACGCGGTCTGTTTCCGGTGTGCTTATCCGTTCCAGTCCTCCGCTGTCCCCCGTCCCTCCCAGAGCCTCCCCAGCCAGTGCCGCAGGGGTGAGAGTGAGCGGGGGCTGCCCCACCCAAGTTCCAGACTCTGGGACACGAGGTCCTGACACAGATGTGTGACGGGTGGCAAGGAGGACTGGGCCTTGGAGAAGCTGTGTCTCAGTGCACAGACCTGCACCCCCTGCTGCAGCAGAGGTGGACCGGGGGAGGGACAGCGCCCTCTGGAGGACGCAGCTCAGCACCTCCCTTCCCTGCCCCGCCATCATCTGCCCCTGTCACCGTGGGTCACGAGGGCAAATATGATGGTGACCTCACAAGCAATGCCCGTCTGCCCAGGCCGTCTGTCCTGCACGGTGTCACAGACCCGTGTGCAGCCCACACACAGGCCTCCCCGCGGACAAGTGACTCCCTGGACCCTGGGGAGCCCGGCTTCTTTCCAGCCGCAGCTGGGGCAGAGGAGGCATTTGTCTGCAGACCCTGCAGAATACACCCGGAACAAGAAGGGAGGAGTGAGTGCTTACAAGTGCTGCTCACGTCCGCTCCCCCTGCAAGCCAGGCAGGCGTGGAGTGGGGAGGGCGCTGCTTTCCTCCCTCCGGTCCGTGCAGACGTGGAGTTTGCGCCAGAGGAAGGCTCTTTGTGCGGTAAGTAGGTCGGAGCAGACCACAGACAGAAAGAAAATCAGGCGCATCTTATCCTCTGAAACAGCTCTTGTTTTCCTCTTCCGCCTCCACACACAGAGCATCTGAGGTCAAACTTCTAATGAATGTCATGTCGACTGGGGGCCGACGGCCACCCTGAGCTCAGGCAGCTCTCGGTGAGCAGAGGGGGTGGTCCTGGGGGAGGGCAGACTCGCAGGCGCACCTGCCTTCCCTGGGCCGTAATGTGGGCCTGGCCCTCCCGTGGCTTTGTGGCCCCTGACCCGAGACTGCAGCGCCCCCACTGCCCCTCCCCTCCCAAGCTCCCCCTTCTACCCCTTCTCCCCTCGTGGGTGTCTTCACCCCACCTGTGGGTCCCTGCTGGTGAATCAGTGGCCTTGGAGATTTGGTGGCTGTGGTGTCTGGCGTCTAGAAGGAAACACTTCCATATTTTCGCGTTGGAAGCGATCAGAGAAAAGTAGCAGGAGAATGAAGTGTGGGTCATCTGCGCACGGCTGGGGAGCACCTCAGACTCTCTTTCCCAAAGCTGGAGGTCCAGCCTCCAGATAAAAGTTCAGTGGGAAGATCAAGCATGCACACAAAAGTACTTCTTAAAAATGCGACGTTTCCCACGGGGCGCCTGGGGGGCTCAATCCGTTAAGCATCAGACTTCAGCTCAGGTCGTGATACTGCAGTTCCCGGGTTCGAGCCCCACGTGGAGCTCAGTGCTGACCGCTCAGAGCCTGGGGCCTGCTTTGGATTCGGTGTGTCCTCCTCTCGCTGCCCCTCCCCTACTTGTGCTCTGTCTGTCTTTGTCTCAAAAATAAATAAACATTAAAAAAATTGCAATGCCACATTTTCCAGTTGCATTTGTTTCTGGGTCCTGTTACGTGGTCTGGAGAAACTACCCATCTTCTTCCAAGGAGAGCCCGTTTATTGTTTCTTCGTCAAGCATTTGAAAGGGGTCTCCACACCGGCCATTGGCTTCCACCGGATTGGAGAAGAAAGATCCACTGTAACCAAGGGCTGGGGGCCACGCTCGCTCGTTCAGGACTTGCCCGCCCCGGATCCCCCTCCCGAGCTGCTGCGGCATCTGCCTGCCTCCCACACCACTCACCTCTGTCCTTACCCCTCGGTCTCTGCTCATCTGCTCAGTGGCTGTGACCCGTGTGCGCGACAGGCTGCAGGCTTGGAGGCGGCAGACCCCCCAGCCTGCAGCCGGGCCCTGATGCATCACAGAGACCCCGCGTGGGGGGAGAGGGGCACCTGTCCTGCGACGTCGTGGGGGACGCTTGGGAGCCATGAAAGGAAGCTGCCCAGTGTCACTGAACAAGAGGATGGTGAGCCCGCAGCAGAGGGTGGATGCGCCCCTGGCCCCGCATCCTCGCGGGACGCCTGCCTCCTCAGGAAAGCGGAATTCCAACAGGCTTTGCAGAGGCCCTTCGGTTCTGGTAGGAGCACAGCTGGTGCGGCCGGCGGGAGGAGCCTGAGTCCGCCACTCTGCCCTCAGCAGCGTGTGTGCCCCGCGGTGCGGGGGAAGGGCGGCGTGTGCGCACCGCCTTATGGGGTTGCTGGGGTCACGTGACCACCCCTACAACCAGTCCCCACCCCCCACGACTGTCCCCTGCGACCCACCACTGCAGGGAACGGTTTGGCATCGCGGCCACACCGCAGTGTTGGTTGTTTGGGCCACTTTTACAAGCTGGTGAGCTGTGTCCCTGGTAACGTGTGCTCCATGCCGGTGTCTGTCGCCCCCACGTCCCTGTGAAAACGGCTGATCCCCCTTCCAAGCCCTCCCTGTCACCTGCCTCTTACAGGGTTTCCGTGGGCTTCCTGGCCCACTCCCCCAGGTGGCCAGACCTCACGCGTGTGGCAGTCTCTACAGCAGCGACGTGTCACTCCTGGCCCGTGCAGTGTCCTTGTGACCCAGCTGGCGAGTCTGGGAGCAGCAGCATCTCCTGCGAAGGGTCCCCCTGGAGGGCTGCTTCCAGACGGGCCGTCCGTGCCACCCCCAGGAGGTGGGAGGCAGGGGGACCCCCAGGAGGCAGGGTCCTGAGGACCACAGAACCCAGGCGCGACAGAGCCACGCAGCACATCCCACCGTCACCCTCGGGGCAGGAAAAACGAGTGACAGCCCCACAGAAAGGCCACCAGCACCGGCTCCCTTCCTACCGGGAATCGTCCCGTGGCGCAGTGACCAGCTTCCAGGAAGTGTTTGTTGAGATGAATTCTTTGCGGAAGGAAGTTGGGATTCCAAGTGTCTGCCGGCCCGAGGCTGATCTCATGTCGGTCAGAGTCTGCAGTTAGATTAACAGTACAGTACAAGCCCTCGAAGATGGCGGTCACTGGGTGAACCGACACAGTGGCCTGAGTGAGCATTGTTTCATCCAGGTTTACACTTAGGGGTGACATCACCCACATGACACGTGGTCATTATGGTGAAGAGCAGGGGTGACTGAAGGGAGGCCCAGGGGCCTCAGGCTCCTCAGGTTCAGAGGTGACTCGGTGCAGCCCCACTGGACAGTGAGGTCCCTGTCTATCCTGCCTCCCTCACCAGCCTCCCGCGGCCTCATGTTTCCCAGGAGAAGGCATCGGGTCGGTGGCCACAGGCAGCACGCTGGCAGTCACTGAGTGAGCGAGGGGGTGCTGAGCCCCGCCCTCGGGGCAGCATGATTTCAGGCGGGACTGGAGCCCGGCCAGCGGCCCATGACCCCCGGCCGCGTCTTGCTTCTGTCCGTCTTCTGTCCTGGTCTTGAAGAAACAGAAACCGCTGTGGCCTGAGGAAAATGAGCTCAGGAACTGAGCAGCGGCACAGAGGAAAACGCGCCCCACGGAGTAACCAGGGGAAAGGCAGCCCCCAGCCCCGCTAATGAAACCTGGGTCCAGGGCTGGTCTGGGCGGCATCGCCACCGCCTCGCCTGGCGGGACGCACATGGCCCAGCGCAGCGGCATCCCAGCCTCCAGCCTCTCTGCGGCTGACGGTGGGCCGACGCCCAGCCGGACGGCGCTCTCCTGTGGGGTAGCCTGGCCTTTGCCCACGGGCCCCCAGCAGTGCCGCCATCTTGGAGACCCAAACATCTCCAGTTGTTGCCACATGTCCCAGAGGGAAAGCCTCCCCTGCCTCCAGCTGAGAACCATCCGGGTGACCAAACGGCATGAGGCAGACGGGCTTGGGGTCCTCACGAGCCTGCTCTCTCCCCTGGCTGGTGACCAAGCACGGGCTCCCCGTGCACCACCTCCCTGCACCCTGCGTCCCCCCACATCGTGACGACCTCCCCACCTTCGCTGCACACTCCTCGTGCTGAGGACGTATCCACATCCTCATCCATGAGCCGGTAACGATGGCTCATGAACTCATGAAAACAAGTGTCCTGTTTATAACAACTTTCATAATGTCCCCTTGACTGTTCTAAACTGAACTTATACACTGTGATCTGCACACACTACTTGATACACGTCTGTCTTTGTGTGCCCGGACTCTAACATAACAGAGAAATAAAAGGAGGATCGCTTTAAAAAGAAAGCATAACACCTAATGGCAAGCGTGCTCAGACTGCAGTGCTCCAAAATGGGCTCCCAGCTGAAGACTGACCATAATTTAGGGCTCCCTGTCCGATGGCGGGGGCACTCATAGACACCCGGATTTGCCCACCTGCTGGGGTTTGGGGAAATGGTAAATAATTCTTGGTGAAACAGCAAACCAAAGCTCTCCCTTCCCTTGATTTTCACGGTTAGTCACGTTTCCTGAAAGATTCATTGTTCATTAAAACTGTGCACACGCACGCGTGAGTACACACCCCGTTGGATTTACATACAACACAGGGTCAGATCTGAGGCTTCAGTAACTGTAGACGGGACAAGAGACATTCAAGATCATTCCGGACATGAGCCAGGTCTTCACTGGGTGGGATTGCATCATGCTTTCCCCAAAACTAGCATCTCTGGCGCAGGGTGCTGTGATGCGCTCCAAGTGTGTGGCTGTCACCACTGTCCCAGACCTCCGTGACGGCCCCGGAGGCCGCCCCACTTAGAGCTGTGGAACCCGGCTCCGAAGCCCAGCTGTCTTGCTCTCAACGACATCCCCAGGGACTAAGTTCCTGGTCTGCATTTAAAACAAAAAACTTGAATGAAGAAGACGTTTCCCTGTGGGACACACAGCGTCTGATGCTATTTTCCTCCCTTGGTTTCAACAACTGACACAGAACGTTATTCAGAACCCTGGTCCTTTCACCCGCCTCTGGCCGCTTGAAGGAAGGGAGGGTACTTTACTACGTGGCACAGAGGTGTCCTTACAGCAGAAACAGGAGGCCCCGGAATGCTCCCGAGGTCCACCTCATCAGCCTCAGAAATGACAAACCTCCCTCCTTGTCACGTGCCGGTGGGTAACTGGTCCCTAAATGCAGCCAACACTGCAGCTGGATTTGCAGAGGCTGGGGTGCTGGAGACCGCCGCCTGTGCCTTCCCTCACTGGGGACCACGAAGGCGTGTGACGTTTGGGGAAGGACACGTGGCCACTCCTGCCCGCCTCCTGCAGGTGTTTGATGCTGTAACACATGAGGAAGGTTTTTAATATAGTTTTTGATAGAGAGAAAGGGAGAGCATAAGTGGGCGAGGGGCAGAGAGAGGGGCAGAGGACCCAAAGCAGCTCCTGACTGCTGACAGCAGTGACCCCGACACGGGGCGCAGACTCACAAACCATGAGATCACCATCTGAGCTGAAGTCGGACACGTAACCAACTAAACCACCCAGGTGCTCCAAGGACTGATTTTTTCTTAAATTAAAAATAAGTTTATTTTCTATTCTAACAGCAATACATGTTCCAAGCGGGCAATCTGGAAAATACCAGAATAACGAGAACCGAGGAGCCCACAGTCACTCTCCCAGGGATGACGGCCACTCCACATTCTCCCAGCTGTGTCTCCATGCATAATGCAGGCGGGTCTATTTTTACAGTCGAAAAAATATTGCAGACTGTATTTTAAAAACTGCTTGCTTTCTTCCCCATGAACCTCTTCCCATGGCTAAATGCATGTTCCTCTGCACAATTATTTTGGGGGTCGAGCAGTAGGCACTGCATGATCGTGGTAAGTACTGAAGCTGCCTCCTATGGGATGCTGTCCGCACTTCGTCTTTACCGTAGTGGCTAATTCACTAGCTCCCAGCACGGAATCTGACGGCCTGCAGACACCTGCACAGAAGCCACTCGCTGGGCCCGACAGCGTGAAGAGGCCGAGGTCTTCGGCCATCCTGCCTGTGGACACAGTCTCATGTCCGTCTGGACCCGTGTGGGGACCAGCACACAGCCCCTGCTTACAGGAGCTTAGCAATGCTCCCTGGAAAGGCCGAAGAGGCCGCCCAGCCAAGCGCTGTTCTGCAGCCGCGGGGCTGGCCCGTGTGGGTCCCCAGCCACAGAGTGCCGCGCGATCAGAGCTGAGTGACAACCAGAAGGCTCCTGTCCTGCGGGGGCCACCCCTCGTCACAGCGCCTGGGTCTGTTCCGCTGCCTGCTGCTGCCGCCGGTCCGTGAGCCTCCCGCAAGCCCAAGCCGTTTCAGAAGCACAAACGTGCAGACAGGACCCGTGGACGCCACCAGCCCCGGCGGCTGTCCAGACGCCTGTGGAGTTCACAGGCGCCGCGTCAGAGCTGTGGTTCCCGTCGCTGTCCCGACCCGGGCTGTCTGTGCCAGACGCCGTGTGCCGGAGCGAGGCGTCAGGTGTTTGAAGGACCTGAGGGAGGTGCTCCCAGCTGCGCGAGCTGCTGCTCCGACCGGCGTCGGGGAGCCGTGGGGTGCCCCGCGCAGGACGGACGCTCGGGGCGCCCCACCCGGGGAGGCCCGGACAGGTGGGCGGATGGCGGGGTGCTCGCAGCGCAGGACGGACGCTCGGGGTGCCCCACCCGGGGAGGCCCGGACAGGTGGGCGGATGGCGGGGTGCTCGCAGTGCAGGACGGACTCTCGGGGGCGCCCTACCCAGGGAGGCATGGATAGGTGCGCGGGTGGCGGGGTGCTCGCCGCCAGGACAGACGCTCGGGGCGCCCCACCCAGGGAGGCACGGACAGGTGCACGGGTGGCGGGGTGCACCGCGCAGGACAGATGCTCGGGGGCGTCCCACCCGGGGCGGCAGGGACTGGTGCGCCGGCAGCGACAGCAGGCACCGTTAGTCTGGACTCGTGCTCCGGAGGAGGGAGGCTTGGGTCCCAGGTGTGGTGGGCGGGTTCCGAGGTGCCCACGTGCCCCCCATCTTGAGCTGGTGATGCTGCAGGGCATGTCGGGTCTGGGAGTGAGCACGGGAGCCCGCACGCTGATGCCCCTCGACCCCGGCCTCAGCTGTCCCCGGACTGGCACCCTGGCCCGGCCCGAGTCCTTCTTGTCCCCCACCCCGGTGACCTCTGTGACCCCAGTCTGCTCAGCGTGATTCCGATTCCCTCTTGTACCAGAAGGAAGTAACTTGGAAACGCAAGCAGTATTGTTTTCTAGGTGCCAAGATTACAAGTGACCTTCTCTCCTCCGGGTTCCTCATGCTTTCTCACTTTTCCTGTTTGTCTACCAGCTTGTTAATGAGGAAAAGCAACAACTGGCCATTAATGTCCTTAGGGTTTGAGTGACAGTCCCACTCTCAGTGACAAGTGGCCGTAAGGAGTGTGTCTTCCGGGGACCACAGAGCACCTGTCCCCCGCGAAGAGCCCCTGACGCATGTGGTGTCTGTTCTCCCCCAGGTGCCCCAGGACGAGTGGGGGGGGTGCCCCACGGGCGGCAAGGACGAGGAGATACCCTGCCGGAGGATGAGGAGCGGGAGCTACATCAAAGCCATGGGCGACGAGGAGAGCGCGGAGTCGGACTCCAGCCCCAAGACGTCGCCCACGGCGGCCATGCGGCCGGAGCCCCTGCTCAAGCCCATCGGACCGAGGCCGCTGGCGGATCTCCAAACGTAAGCCGCCTCCCTACTGCTCTGTCCCCCGCGGCCGCCTGCGCGAGCTGCACACGGTAGCTCGACGGCCACCAGTCTTCAAGACCTTTACAAAGTGTTCTGTTTTGTTTTTTTAAAAACCAGACGTTTGGCTATTTACTTGGGTGATGTCTACGTCAGCGTGGTAAAGCCGCTGTGACAGCCGTCCCCCGTCCTCAGGCGGTGGCGGCTGGTTTCCAGAAGCGTACTTGCGGGAACGTGTGTGTCTGTGCGGAAACCGCGACAGGGCCTGTGCTGTCGGTGGAAGCGTTAGAAGCTTGGTTGGGGGCAGTGGTTCTGTTTGCGAGGAGGGGACAGGACGTGGGTTTCTTTGGCGAGTGCAGTAGTATGTGCTTCGCGATCTTGTCCAAAGATAGATGGCTGGTTAATTTCTACAACAGAAGCGGGGAAAACTACTTGGGAAATAGGTGTTCACATGAGCTGTGGAAACTTGGCCCGCAGCACTCGAATCGGTGTGTCTGTCCAGTCCCACCAGCTGAGTTTGGATGCACACCTGACCCTTGGGTGACACAGGCTTTGGGATTCACTGACCCCTCGGCAGTCGAAGGTCTGCGTACAACTTTTGAGTCCCCCAAAAGCTTGACTGCTAGTAGCCTACTGTTGACTGGAAGCCTTACTCATAACTAAAGGGTCGATCAGCATGGAATTTGTATGTTACGTGTACAACATACCATGTTCCTATGATAAAATAAGCTAGAGGAAAATGTTATTAAGAAAATCCTAAGAGGGGAGCCTGAGTGGCTCAGCTGGTCAGTGTGCGACTTCAGCTCAGGTCATGATCTCACGGTCTGTGAGTTTGAGCCCCGTGTCGGGCTCTGTGCTGACAGCTCAGAGCCTGGAGCTGCTTCAGACTCTGTGTTTCCTCCTCTCTGTCCCTCCCCTGCTCGCCCTCTCTCTCTATTTCTCAAAAATAAATAAACATTAAAAAATTTTTAAAAAAGAAAAAATCCTAAGCAAGAAAAGATACACGTGCAGTGCTGCGCTGTGTCTCGTGGGAAAAATCCACGTAGAAGTTCAGGCACACACGGTTCAGACCCATGTTGTTCAAGGCTCAGCTGTCTGGCCCCTCCCCTCTCCCACGAGGGGTCGGCACCAGGGGACCTGCCTCTTTGCGCCTTTCCGGTGTTGCAGAGTCGTTCACCGCTACCCAAGAGCATGCGGACGGAGCCCCAGAGTGAGGAGTGACCTCTGTGTCCACCCTGCCTGTGCCAGGCGCCCACAGTAACCACCCGCACAGTGGTGTGACTTCCTCCAGCGCCTGCAGTTCGTCCTTAACGTCGGCATGCAGGATGCACACGCTGGAGTTCCGTGGCACCGCATCTTACACTTCACCAGTGCAAACCACACCTCTGTGACCGTGCTGGGAGTGCCAGGCAGGAAGTGGGGTGCGGCAGACCCGTGGGTCTCTGCTCTGCCTCACACAGAGGTGGTCGGGCTTGTCAGGGGGCGACTGGGAGCAGGGCCCCCCTGGGGCGAGCCCTGATGTGCTGGAGGGACACCGGGGAGGGCGGCATGCGTTAGCAAAGACACCGTTGGGCGGCAGCGTTCCTGGAAGGGTGTCCTCAGAGCATAAGCCATGAAGCTGGACGAAAACCTGACCGGCCGCCCCCGCAGGCAGGGCGCCCACTAGCCATTTCCCTGGTGGGCTTCGGTCATGGTAGGTAATTACGAGGTATCAGGACTCACACAGGCAACCGCTGTGCCTAGCAGGTTGGGGGCTCAGGCTGCTGACTGTCTCACGTGGTCTGGGGGCTCTGAACCACTGGGCACGTGGCCACTGACATGGGCTGACGTTTGGAAAGTCTGTGATTCATACAACAACTGTGTATGTTTAAAGCAAACCACGGGAAAGAAAAAGAAAAGCAAGTTGTGTTTTAATGGTGAGCAGGGAGCAGATCATGTTCAGAATTACGAACTTTACTTTCACGTTTATGAGTTTCCTCCCCTTTGCCCTTCTGGTCCCCAGGGACTAGCCCTCACCCGACCCCTGCGAATTCATCCTGGACTTGTCCTTGGGACCCGAGACCCCCTCATGCTCCTGTGGGCGGAAGCTGGGGTCTGGTACTGAGTGCCCGAGCGGCAGCGTTCAGCAGATGGCGTTAGGAGTTCACGTTTGTAAACCAGTATGGCCAACGTTCCCTCTAAAACCCGAGAGTCATGAAGAGGCCAAGGCTGCCTGACTTCACAAGCCAGGTTTGGACTGTCCGCAGGTGGAAGTCAAGCTGGGTGTTGGTGCGCACGTGGTTCCCAAGTGCCTGACCCACGTGCAGCCCGGTAGAGGTTGGGGAAATGAGTAATTGGGGTGCTGAGCCGCTCTTCCTCTTCCGGACTCAGCCCGACCTCCACCCCCGGGCCTCCACGGTGCCGTCCGCATTGCCACGGAGGTAACCTGGCCATCGGGCTTTTCTTCCCCAATGTCTCTCCCCCCATCCAGCCTTCCGGTGAGTGTTGGGGCACTGAGCTCAGTTCTGTGCGTAAGTGTGTGAATTATTCTCTCCCCCCCCACAGCTGGCATGGTCCTGGAGCAAACGAGACATGGAGGGCAGTGTGGTGAGGTGACCGCAGGGTTCCGTGCTCAGGGGGAACCCTGTGTGGATTTGCCACGTCGGCAGAGGCCCCGCGGGTCAGTCTTCCGGAGAAGTTCTGTAACTGAGAGGCACGGCCATTAGACCATGGCTGTTTCTGCCTGTCAGCATCTAAGCCCATTTTACATTTGCTTAGGATTTTATAGATTTCAGTGTGATTAAGTTCTTGCCATTTTAAGTGACTATCACAAAAGCTCAACTGTTTACTCAGAACATTGCCTCAGAGAAGTGAGGTGTTGATGTCACAGAAGTGACCCCCATGGGCTTGGAACAAAAGTAGCAGCTTTGCCCCCGCGCCCAGAGTGAGGGCCTCTGCCTGCGGTCGGCAGGCTCACGCGCCCGGAGGCCAGCGCGCCTCACGGGGAACGAGTGGTCAGAGGAGCACGTGGGATCCTAAGGGGAGGGGTGGCCGGGGACCCCCAGATTTGCTCACGCGCGTCTGGAGAGCGCTGACCAATCCCTCACCTCACCTGTGCCCACGGCCTGTGGCTCCCAGGGACCTGCCCTGAGCACCAGGGACGCTCCCGTCCTGGAGGATTGCGTCAACTTGCCCTGATACGTGTGGTCCGTTACCGCACATAGAGAGAATCTTTATTCTAGTTTATTCTACACCCAGACTGTGACGCAAAACTGATAGTTCTTAAGTTGTATTTAAAATATAATTGGGGTCGTCGGCTCTAACCACGCCCTGAGTGTTTCCTCTTTTACACCGAGGAACGGGGAGCGGACTGACCGACGCTCCTGCGGGGAGGACGGACGCAGAGGACAGAAACAGGAAGTAATGTTTGCTGACCCCCTCTGGGCTTCATGCTCCTCTGGATGCTCAGACCACTTCGACCAGCAGTATTTAACAACACAAACCTAGTAATTATGCTTTAGTTCCAATGTGATCGGTATAGAATTACGTTCTTATCTCTGAATGACCATGTCAGCTAAATTCTCACTAAAACTTCAGAAAGCGTACACACCCCCCGTGTCACAATCAATACTCGTATAAAATGAACTGCACCGGCACTTTTGTCTGTCTGCTTCCCAGGCTAAAGACCTGGAAGAAAATTGGGTCTCTCCTTGGCTGTTCTCAGTCCTTTTGAGCCATCGAATGTAACACCCCTTTTGTAAAGGCTGCGGCTCAGTTTCCTTCAAAAATGCTTGGCCTCTCAGAACAGTGATTCTCTTGAGCACAGTCTTATCTTCCTGCTGTTACAGCAAGAAAAAACAGTCCTCTCATTAATCGTTGAATATACGTCCTTATTTTACACACAAGGACTTCTTCCTTCCCCTTGCTGCTTCTCTGGAAGAGTGCGGCGCCCGAAAGCTCTCACTCTCAAAAGAGAAATGAAACAAAACCAGGCAAACATGCGCACACCTGTCCCGGCGTCAGCGCACGGAGCGTGAGTGGGCACGCACTCTGCGCCTGCGCGGATGAGGACCGTCAGTCCCTGCCCTCCTGTGGCCAGACCCCGTCCGCATGCAGACACTGGCCACAATTCTTACAGGTGACAGGAAAGTTTCACATTACTACTGAATCTGATTTACTGCATTTTAAGATAAGCTTTTGTATTAATATTCAAGATACTAGATTTGCAGATTAATCATTTTTTATTAGGAAAGGTAGACCAATTTAATTGGGGGACATTTGGGGTTTTGTTTCTTTTTTTTTCTGGTTAGTTGAATTGAAGAAGGCAAAGCTCTTATAATTTTGTACATCTCTGAGGCATCTTTCACAAGGGGAGCATTTTAAACTTATAGAGAAAGGAGGACTCATTTCAAGAGCTACTTTATACGTAAAGATAAATGCAGGTGGATATGAGATGTGTGTGTGTGTGCACACTTGAACACACGTGCATGTATGTGTTTTTGTATGGTGTGTGTGCATGTTGTATGATATGCATTATGTGTATGGATGGATGTTTTATGAGTCAGGCGGAGAGGACATATCTGACCATTATTCCTCAGTGAGAAACCACAAGATAATGACAGATATGAATTCGTAAGATTAAAAACTGATGCATAGTCAAAGTGAACAAACCTGCCACAAATTAAAAGTACTATAATGAAGGAAAACAGAATTAAAACCTGTGGAAATATTTTGCCGTGTGACACATTTGTGTTCTCGTCACATAGAGACGCCTACAAATCAGTGCGAAAGAATAAACATCATGATGTAAATATGGGTAAAGGCCAGGAAAATATTATTCCCATGCCTTACAGATCACTAAAACTTTCTGGAGAGTATTTTAGCATACCGTTTGAAACTAGAAATCTAAAGGCGTATTCTAAAGAAATTCCTGAAAAGCACAGAGATGTAAAAAAATACAGTGATGTTCACTATTTCATCATAAGTCATTGTAAGAAACCGTAAATGACCTAAACACCCCTCGGTAGGATTGGTCCCACCTCAGAGAACCTGTCCGTGGACGCACCTTCCCCTGGAAGGGGTAACGTGTGCAAAACTATTCACTATAATCCTGTGAGGGCAGCCACAGTCCACTGCTGCTGGACTGCCTGAGTAATAGATAGACCAACACTAGAATGCTGTTAACAGAACATACTAGAACATTATGCAGCTATATACATGAGCCAGATTTGTGTGTACTGATGTGGCAAGATCCAGATTATATTAATTTTAGAAAGCAAAGTATGCAACATTATAAAGCATGCATTTCCTGTATAATAAAAGTGGGGAAATAATAAAATTCCTGTCAGTTTATATGACACAAGGAAATAATGAAAGAATACATAAAAACTGTCTGTCTCTCCTGCTTGGAGTTAGCACCGTCACTGACACAAGTGTGCAGTCCACTCAACAGTATAATGAAATGAACCTTAAATAGAAGAAGAAAGCGTACTAGATCGCTTCACCCGCACCGCAGGCAGGAAGTGCAGTGAGGTGTCTAAAGATTCGCACAGAATGACGTCCAGTTAACCCTTCACTGGGACAAGCGGCGTGGAGGTAGCAGGTGAACAGAACACCTCAGCCCAGAATCCCGCTTCTCACCCCCTATGCTGACTTCCCCCTCGGCTTTCGAGCTCTGAGGATCTGTGCACCCGGCTAACTTAGCCGAGTCCCGCGGTCGACTCCACAGGGCCCGGCCCCGACAGTTGTGAGGCCTTACTTCCCATCGTTCCCAAACACCGGGGTCTGCATTCCAGCCCCCCCGAACCAATCCGAGTTCCCCAGTGAACCATTGTCCCCAACAGTCCTGTGCTCTTGCTCGTGCTTCTAGTGCCCAGCTCGGGCTCACCTCCTCCAGGGCGTCTCCCTGGGTTAGGTGTCCCCGCAGGGTGCCCCCATCGCGCCCTGTGCATACCACTGCCACACGCTTGCCGCCCCCAGTCGCCTGTGTGCTCCGTGAGGGCAAGAGACGTGTTATCTGCCATGACCCGTGCTCCGTGCACTAAGCTGACTTCTCAGGAGTCACTTCTGAGGGCCCCTCGCTGACCAGCTTAATTAAAGAACCGCTGGTAAGGGCCCCATCAAAGCACTCGTTTGTACAGATCCTAAAAATGAAGATCCTCAATTTGCAAGAAGTGTGTAAAGCTGATTCACACCCACCCCGTTCCTTACACTCTTCCATTAGTCCAGGAGAGGCCAGACGCCAGCCTCCTTGAGAACATCACACACCTTAAACGTGCAGCCTGTCAGTCAGCTGGCCACCGTATGCTCCCGTGGAGAAGGCAGCCTCTGTCGCAGTTTCCTCTGCCACCTATGGGCTGGCACCTCCAGATCTTCCCTTCAGCTGGAGGAACTGGGGAGCTCTCTGCACCTGTGGGGCGCTGCCCTCTTGAGCCCCGCCTCCCGACCCCCAGCAGCCAGAGAGCGCCATCTCAAGAGTGGCAGCCAGCACTGGGCCCCCAGGTACCCACCCAGGAGGGGACCCCACTGTCCCCAGGGGAAGGCGGAGTGCTCCATTTCGCAGACAGAACAAAGACCCCCCCCTCACGCATCCTCGTCTATTTTGTGTTTGCCTAGTATGTCCCCAGCTTCACCTGATTTCATCTCTTAGGTTTTCAGTACGCACACTGACTCCAGTCTTATTCCGATTCTCTTCCTGTTGTTTTGATGTTTTAAAGTCAAATCAAGAACAAAGTAAAAAGAATGGCAAAGGAAAAGTTCCTCTTTTAAAGTTTCATGTTTTATTTATTTTGTCTACTCTTTCTAAATTTCTGGCTTTACTTTGAGAGCTGGCTTTTAGCTGATAGCAACTGGTACTTTTCCTACGAACCTGCCTTCTTTTCCTCATTAAAACTCGCTAAGGCCTCCGCCCAGAGGCTGCCGCACAGGGCTTGCCCGGAGCTTTTATGGGGAACCACACATTTCAATCCACAATCTACAGAACGTGTACTTCTGCTGAACCAACTATGCCTCTGCACATGCAGACCAGGTAGGCGGGTCCGGGTGGTCCTCTGCAGCGAGCGAGCCTCACGGGGACCTGTGTCTCTGGAAGCCAGTGACGCTGAGGGTCACAGCGCGGCCGAGAGCGGGGTCTGTGCGGTTTTGGGGCTAGCCTCACACTACACCATCAATCCATTAAGTTATTAACGATTTTTTTAACTGGAAAAATATTGTACTCCTTGCCACAAGCTGACACAAGACAGAATTATCGGAGGCCGACCGCCATTCTCCCTCTCACACCCGTGCGCCGTGGGGAGTAGCCGTTGCTGACAATTACACCCTGTCTAGACATTTTTATATGCACATAAATATTTGTATATACTTACACGCATGTACCTATTTTAAAGCGGAAATGAGTGTATTGCTGCAATGTCCTTTCCTTTTTTCTCTCTACTGTTCTTTAGTTTTTTATTGCTATCATATGAAATTTCTGTGAATTTAGTGGCTTAAGATCGGAGATGCGTGGTCTGAAAGCCCTGGGGGTCAGACCCCCCGTGGTCTCCTGGGCTGCAAGAGGGGCCCGCAGAGCTGTGACCCCTCCCGAGAGCACCGGGTCGGGTCCGCCTCCCTGCGCGTTCAAGGTGTGGCAGCCGCAGGACACAGGCCCCGTCTTCTCCAGCTAAGTACTGAGCCCCCAGAGGCCGCCCACAAGCATGGCCCCTCCCATGTCCTCAAAACCAGCTGGGGGAAGGGGGGTGATCCCATCTTCTCCTCAAACCTCTCCTGCCTGATCTCAGCCATTGTATCTCCAACCCCCGCCGCCTCCCTCTGCTTTGATACCTCATGTGGCAACACCGGGCCGGCCTGGGCTCTCCCCGTCCCGGGGTCGGCTGACTGCCAGCCTCAGTCCCATCTGCAGCCTGGATTCCCTGTTCCATGTGGCACAGCATATTCACACGTGTGCCACCCTGGGTTAAAGACCATGGGGGTCAAAACTCTGCCCCTGCAGCCGCCTCCATGCAAGGCACGCCTACAGACCTAGCGCATCCCTTCTGTGCTCGCCTGGGGCTCAGTGAACGGGTTACCATGATTTACTATCCATGACGTCATGGTGGGGAACTGCCTCTAAGGTTTCACTCCTGCTTGTAGTGTTGCAAAGCAAATGTGACTCTCTGAGTGAGTGTGCAGCTACCGAGCCTGCTTGTGGCCAGGATGGCACCCGGGGGAGTCCCCTGGGACCTGTCTGCCTCTGAAGCTGCATCCTCATCAGCATGGCTATGGAGAATCCGACTAGAATGGCAGTAACTCCAAGTTAGTGTTTACCTTTCCTCGTACCCTAATCTATGAATAACTTAATTCTCTATCTCTGTACAGTCCTGAGGGGTAGGCATTGTGCTAAGACTGCCCAGTGCCCGTTTCCCTAAAACTGTATCAGGACACTATCTCAGAAACACCTGAAACACCAATCCAAAAACCAGAAGATGGAGAAATACTTACAAGTTCATTCTATGTGGACAACGTTACCCTGATACCTAAGCCAGACAAAGATACTAAAAACCAAACCAAACAAGAAAACTACAGACCAAAATCTCTGATGAATATTAATGTAAAGTCCTCAAAAAATGCTAACAAAGAGAACTCAACAGGGGCACCTGGGTGGCTCAGTCAGTTGAGCGTCCGGCTTCAGCTCAGGTCATGATCTCGTGGTTCATGGGTTTGAGCCCCACGTCGGGCTCTGTGCTGACAGCTAGCTCAGAGCCTGGAGCCTGTCTCCCTCTCTCTTTGCCCCTCCTACACTTGTGCACATGCGCTTTCGCGCTCTCTCATGCTCTCTCTCTCAAAAATAAATAAAACGTTAAAAAAATTTTTTAAAAAGAGACTTCAACAGCACGTTGAAAGATCATACTTCTGAAGAACCGCTTGAGACTCTCCCAACTTAGCGAGCGCAGCCTCAACTCAAATACTGGTCCCTTTGCAGAAATCCATGGCCGATCCCTGCGTCTCTAGAAACTTCAGGAAATAAGGGTCTTAGATTATTCTTATGGACTGGCTTGTTGGGAAAATAATTTAGGCTGTGGTGGTCTGTCAGCATTAGGGGTCATCTTGAGAACGGAAGGCGGGCATCTGGGATGCGGCTGGAAAATGTTGTAAGGGCAGGTTGTGCAGTCTGCTCTTGTGTTGGTTTATCAATTTTCTCTCCTTGTCCTGTTTTCTAATTCATTATTTTATGCTTTTGTTAATTTTTCCTTTTTGTTTTCTTAGATCCATTTCATTATCTCTCATTTTTCAGCCGAATGCCTGTTTAGTTATCAGAGTGTTTAAGACTACGAATATTCCTGAAAGTGTGTCTTTTGCTGCATCTCATATCCTTTGACATGTGACGCTTTCATTTTCACTGTGTTATAGATAGTCTGCAGCTTTGTTCTGATCTCCGCTTTGATTGGGATCGAATGAAATAACCGAAAGATACACTTACTAGATAAATAGAGCCACTATTAATTATTTTTCTTCCTTTTAATTACTTTTTCAAACTTGTGTAATGTAGGATATTCTTTAATATTGGTCATTTTTCCTTCTTAGCCCTTTTGGCAAGAAACTAGATATAGATATATTGATATAGATATAATACTATAAATTTTCCTCTTTTCCTATTTTTCTCATTTCTGATTATATGGGCTCTTAATTTCCCAAAAAGCTAAGTCATTCCCACTAACTTCAAAGCTGCAGAATGCGCTTACACACTTTTCAGTCTACCCACGAGCTGTGTTCATGCACTTTGCGGCCGTTCACCTGCTTTCACGTGTGCCTTCCTGCTCAGAAGCTGCAGCGTTCTCTCAGTTCGTCTCCCAGCGTGTGATGGGACTCTGACAGCGTCATGCACAGAGAATTGTTCACCTCTGTTCCGTGAAGGGTGTTGAAGGCTTTGTCCTCTGAGCACAAGTCGCTCTTTTCACCTCTGTACACTTCACAATGCCTCCAGCATGGACACACCCTCGTTGTCCTGGAACAAGTCAGAGGGCTTTTGTTCATGAGTCAGGATCCATCAGCTACTGAAGGGCTGTTTCCAAAGAACACGCTGAATGAGGAGAACAGAGCAGAGGCAAATCTGTAAGCCTTGGGGGAAGTGCTAAACAGTGTGTCCTAACCGTGAAGCCATGGGAGTCTCACTCCCTATGGCTGTCCCAACGTGGGAAAGAGAATTTCTTCTTTGGAATTCACTGTTTTCTTTGGTGTATGATGTATAACATATGAATTCATTCATTTATCCACCAAATAAAGTGGTGTGTGCTGAGGACTAATATGATAATTATCGAGTAAGAAGTTAGTAAATAAATGTATCACTAGGACTTAATGGGGCACCTGAAACTAAATAATTAATAATTACAGAAATAATTTTCACAGAGCTAAAAAAGTGAGACTTTGAGGAACTAAATTGCTTTTGAAGTAACTATTTTCATTAGAATAAACATGTTTTTAAAATCTCTTTCACTGAGAAATTTGGCAATGTATATCAAAAACACTTAGGTCAACTCCACTCTTGGAACCCTAAAGAACTAGTCAAATTTCAATAAAAGATTTAATCAAAACAAAAGGAAATCCTAGAAGAAATTCCAATTGTTTGCATTATTTGTAGTGAAGAATTAATTAGAAACCGTAAACATGCATTCACTTGCAAAAGGATACTTATTTGTCACCAATTAAAAATGTTTACAAGGAACTTTTCATTGTATTATAATATGGTTACAGTGTTATGTCCACAAAGTGTCTGATCCCAGCCACTCCAACATCGGAAAACACATGGCAAAATCTGCAAAGATAGTGTGGCGGGCGCAAGTCTAGGGCGACCCTCTCGTGTGTACCGTCCCTTCCCTGTGAGTGAGGGTGGCCGGCGCATTCCATGACGTGGCCCCCTCTCAGGCACGTGACCTTATGTGGCAAACGGACCTTCTCCCTAGGGCTGGACCTCGTCACCCGACCGTGTGAAGAGCAGTTTTCTCTGGCTGGTGGCAGGAAGGGACCAGAGATTTGATGTAGGGGAGAGACTGGGCAGGCCTCTCGCGGCTCGGAGATAAGGGGTCCGCCCGGGAAGACCCTGAGGAGGCCTCTCAGAGAGGAGCACTCTGGCCGACAGCCAGCGAGGAAAGGGGACCCCCTTCCTGCAGCCGCAGGAGCCGCCTTCTGCCCCCAGCCTGAGAAGCGTGGATGTGGGTTCTTCCCCGAGTCCAGATATGGGCTCGCGCTGCCCGGCGCCCTGCCACCAGACTGCGATACCGTGAGCACGGCACTCACCGCTCGTGCCGGACCTGACCTCCAGTCCTCGTGTGCGCTGGGACACGAGGGTTGCCGACAGCCGCTACGCTGGTGAGAACCTGTTCTGCAGTGTATTCGCCAGGACTGTGCAGAGAAACAGAGCCAACACGGAGTGTGTGTGTGGGGGAGAGATGAGAGATCGATTTTACGGAATTATTAGCTCACGTGATTTTGGAGGTGAGCGGGTCTGACTTCTGCAGAGTAGACTGGAGGTGAGGGAAGAGGGGAGGCTGCGCCCAAGTGAGGAGGCAGTGTTGAGGCAGAAGTTCTCTTCTCGAGGTCAGTCTGTTCTCTTAAGACCTTCAACTGATTGGATGAGGCCCACCCCCATTAAGAAGAACAATCTGCTTTCCTCAAAGTCTACTGATTTAAATGGTACTCACATCTAAAAAATACCTTCACGTCGCCGTGTAGACTATTTCACCAAATGTCCAGGCACCACAGCGGAGCCAAGTAGACATGTCAAAGCAACCATCACACACAAGCAATAGAAATCTAATACAGGAAGCCACCAAAACATTAATAATGATCATCCCTGGTAGTGGTTTGGGGGCTGCATTTTATTTTCATTTAAATATTTTCTAAATGTTTTGCAAGAGCATATACTAGTGTTGACATAGGAAAAGATAATGGAAACGATTTCGTTGCACTTAAGGCCCTCATAATCTCTAAGTGTTGTTTTTCCAGTAATAATACTGCATTTAAAAGCAAATTATCCTTGTGTTGTAAAGTTACTATAGTAATAAATCTGTGCTCCGTGGCTTTATTAGACATTCAGCTATGAGTGGAAATATAATTGTGCGTGTGCCGAAGCCGCGGAAATGAAATTGTTCCCAGCGGTATTCCCACACTTGGTGTCTGCAGCGTGCTGTGAATGCGGTCTGGGGAGCGGGAATCCCTGGAGACGCGCCGTAGGGTGCGGTTGGGGTCTGTCCGTGTCACCAGGGCCCCTCGTCTCTGACGGAGCCACGCCAGTGAGCGTCACTTCAAGCATTTCCAAGCCGGGGGCTCGAAAGTCACTTCTGGCTCCGACACGGTTCCTTGTATTTGGGGGACGCCATCCACATTGCCTCTCGAGGGGCAGTCCGCTCCGGACCGAGTGTCTGTGTCCCCCAAGTCCATATGCTGAGTCCTATCCCCGCGGTGATGATGTCAGGAGGCAGGGCCTCGAGGAGGTGATGAGGCCAGGAGGATAGAAGTCCCCGGAAAGGGTTAGTGTCCTTCTCTGGAGAGCCCCCTCGCCCCTTCCGTGTGAGGACACGGCGAAGGGTCATGTGTGAGCCAGCTCCTCACCAGACACCGGGTCTGCACGTCCCGGTCCCGGGCTCGACCTCGGGCTCTCCTTCTCCAAACGGGGAGACACTCGCGTCTGTTGCTGATGAGCCCCCGGCCTGGGGAGGCCTCGTAGAGCTGCCCAGACCGAGAAGGATCGAGCGAAAGAGCCATGATTCTAGTCTTGGGGTGGTCAGAGGCTCCTCAACACCCTGGGCCGTAAACGTGGGGTACTTTCTTGCTCCACTGTGCGTGGGGCGACCCTGCGCTCCCTTCACAGCAGGGGACGGGCTGAGGCTACCCCAGGGCGGTCCCTCAGACACAGGCATTGGACACCCTGCAGACGGTCTTGCTTCTTTTCAGATTTCCACCTATTCTCTGGTTTGGGGCTCTTTTCTTCCCCTCCCTCTGTGCAGGCGAGGGGCTTGCGGGGAAGGGCAGGGAGCTTGGGGACCTACCCCCACACACTGCCCCCCACTTGGCTCCTCACGCCCTGGAAGGAGGGGGGGGTCCTGTACCTGACCATCCAGATGGAAGGCCTGTCTGCGGCTCGTCACCACTGCCCACACTGCTGGCCTGTGGGCTGCTGCATCTCTCGTTCCCTAGAGAACCCAAGCCCGTCTGCTCCTTCCTTCCATGCCCGGCACGGAGGTCACGGCTCGTTGTCCCCTCTCCCTGCCCAGCACCACCTCAGATCCTGTCCTGTGGGCATCTTGCTTGGGGCTCAGAGCCAGACACCAGGAGTGCCTACGTGACCTGCGGGGCATTTGCATGTGATCCCTGTAGCAGAGGTGGGGAGGCAGACCCGCGCCGGCCCGCCCCTCTCTGGCCCCGCGTCCACCCAGAAGCAAGCTGTCTCCTCGGGAAGAGGAGGGTCACTCCCCAGTTCCCAGCAGAGGGGAGACCTCTTATGCGACTCTGTGCATAGTTATTGTGGACTCTGCAGCTCATGACTTTTGCCTCTACATAAACTTGATGCAAACTAGAAGATTCCAACCCGAGGCAAACGTGTCAGAAAGGACACAGTCAAAAGCGACAGGCTCTCGAGGTGATTCCCCACGTAGCCGGGCAGGGGGAGGATGGCAGGCAGTGTGGGAAGGGGCCGGGAAGTCGGCATCTCCCCTCCTGCATGTTCTCCGGCTTTCTCCCACCGGACGCCCAGTTTTACTGTGAACACTGCAAATATTTACGAAGCAACCTTTCCTCTGTGCCCTGCACTTGCCTGCGCCCAGACAGGCGGGCGCCCGGCCCCAGTGGTGGCAGAGTCAGGGGTGCGGGCTCCCCAAGGAGCCCCGACTCCCGTTGCCCCGAGCCTGATCACGTTCCTTAACCTCTACCCGGATCATGACGACCCCGAGTATTTTTCACACACTACTTCCCGCCGTCTTCTGGAATCTTCCTGTGTCCATGCTGGCCTGGAACGCACTTCCCTCCTGGGATCTCATGGCGTCCTCTGATCTCCCTGCAGGCTGTGCGCCCAAAGAAGTCCTCGTGGCTCCGGGGATCTGCTCACACCGCACTGCCTCGTACAGGCCCTGGGGTCTCGGGGCCTGTCCGGTGTCAGCCAGGGGAGCGTGCAACTTCCTCCTGCTGTGGAAAGTCGGCTTTCCCACCACAGCTGCCCTGGGACCGCATGCCGTTGTGCCTGACTCCTGAGGACGGGAAAGTTCCCCCAGTAGAGGTGTCCACGCGCCGTCTTCCCGCACATTTGATGTTGGGATTCTTACTTTGCTTTTCTAAGTTTATTCTTAGAAATAAACTTAGAGAGAGAGAGAGAACGAGAGAGAACTCAAGCACACAAGTGGGGGAGGGGCAGAAAGAGAGAGGGAGAGAGAATCCCAAGCAGGCTCCACTCTGTCAACACAGAGCCCACCATGGGGCTTGAACCCACCAACCGTGAGATCATGACCCGAGCCGAGATCAAGAGTCGGACACTCCGTGGACTGAGCCCCCCAGGAGCCCCGGGATTCTTTCTTGCGTCTGCGCTCTTCTCCGCTTCCTGATTAAATTACACCCGCAGGTGGGAGGGCCTTGTGCTGTCCCCGTAATCGCCTGCCACAGCACCTCACACGGCATGGTTACACTGTTGCTTTAATTTCAGATGGACCCAAGCCTAGGGGGTAAGTGGCATATGCCTCTCACTTTACAGAGTGGTAGGTAATCAAGCATTTAATCTACAAAACCAACAGTCAAAACAGAAGACAAGGCAGAAAGTATGGGGATGCTTCATCTCAGGTGAGCCGGCGAGGCGGTGACTCCCCATGAGGTGGTTGGTGGCCATTGCGGTCAGACAGGACGTGGTCTCCGCCACCGCTGGCCTTGCTCGGCAGACCCCACCTCGAGCGCAGAGAAGGGGACTTAGTGGTCCTGACACAGAGTACTGCTTAACATCGGATCTGAGGCCTGAATTGCCTCTAAGGAAATCCTAACGGGCTAGTTATGTGGGGCTATTGCGGGCAGTGCCAGGGGGCATTTGGCAGACTGCTATCGTTCCCATAACTTTGTGTTCCAGAAATCTGTGTGTTAGACTAATAATATTCTTAATTTTTCCCCCCAAAGGTCATAAAGAGCCCCTGAAAACTTTCAGGTAGACTAGGAGAGTCTGTTCTGGAAAGAGCACTCTGATTTAGCGCATACGATTAAGTGTCCGTCAGAAAGGGGGAATGAGAGCCGAAGCCGTAGGATAGAGGCCACGGGCCGCTGCTGGGCACGTTCGAGGGTGGAACCGGCCAGGACGTGGTGAGCACGTGGTCCCCCAAGGGGCCGACGAAGGAGGCCCGAGGACCGTGCTCTGGGCAGGACGGAGGTGCTCTGGGTGCGGGGGCAGGTGGAGCAGACGTGCTCGGTTCGGCTTCAGCTTTGGCACATCAAGCTTTCAACGGCTGGGCGGGGGGGGCGCGCGTGGGGGGCTCAGTCCGGTAAGCGGCCGACTCTGGGTTTCCACTCGGGTCATGATCTCACAGTTCTGACTTCAAGCCCTGTGTCCGGTTCTGCCCTGACAGTGCAGAGCCTGCTGGGGATTCTCTCCTCTCTCTGCCCCTCCCCAGCCTATCCCTCTCTCAGAAAATAGTAAGAATAATTTTAGGGGCCCCTGGGTGGCTCAGTCGGGCAGCTGACTTCGGCTCAGGTCATGATCTCACAGTCCATGGGTTTGAGCCCCGTGTTGGGCTCTGGGCTGACAGCTAGCTCAGAGCCTGGAGCCTGCTTCGGATTCTGTGTCTCCCTCGCTCTCTGCCCCTCCCCTGCTTGTGCTCTTTCTCCTTCTCTCTGTCTCTCTCTCAAAATAAACATTGAAATTTTTTTAAAAAGAATAATTTTAAAACTTGAAAATAAACAAAACTGAAATGTCTGAGATGAGCAGTCCTGCTGAGCAGGGGGAGAGAGGCGGCAGGCGATCCGGGCCCAGGGCGCTGCACCCTCCGCCCGGGCTGGGAGGATGCTCCGAGGCCCGTCTGGGTGAGGGACCGCGTGGTCCGGTTCCGCCGGTGCCTTGGGGTGGGCGTGAGGCCGGCCGCGTGCGGATGGCCTGACGCCCCAGCCCCGCCCGCTCGGCCGCGGTGACCAGCAGTCCCCTGAGCCTGCGCCCAGAGAACCGGCGACAGCGAGCAGGGCCCAGATGGCTTACGGGGCCGCGTGGGAGGGAGTGAGGTAAGCCGGTGTTATTTGGAGCCGCTGCGCCGCCTCTCGCAGCCTGTCCCGGTGGCCGCGCCGGGAAGTCGTCCGAAAAGGGCTGCGACGACGCACGTGGGCGCTCGGCCCGGGAGCATGTGGAGCAGAGGCGGGAAGCAGGGAGGCCGCCTGCCAGCGAGCGTCCGGGAGGGTGGCCGAGGGGCCGGGGGCGCGGGGAGCCGGGCGGGGAGGACCCCGAGGAGGGGCCCCGATGGACCGGGCGGCCTGGGGCGGGATGGACGGCCCCGGAGGGGTCACCGGCCGGCAGGGGGCGCCGGCGGGGCTGCGGGGACGCTCGCGGGGGCGCTGGAGGGCGGTCGGCCGGCCCCACGCCCACGGAAGGGACGCGTCTCTGGGGGGCAGGGGCCGGGAGCGGAGGGACACGCGCGACACAGCTGCGCTTCCCGCCCCGTGAGGACCCGCGGGGTCGCCCTCCTCCGGGTCTGCCCGGGCCCCTCCCGCGCAGGCTGCGCTCGGCCCGGGGTCCCCGGGTGCCCCCGCTCCTCCGCCTGCCGAGCTGGAGGACTTCTCCCACGGCTCCGAGTTACGTAACCGCCCGTCTCCCGCACATGGAGCCTCCGGCTTGAATGATGCTGCCGTGCGTCCGCCCGCCTGTCCTGCGCCACCTGTGAGTACCGCGCCCGGCCCGGTGGGCACCTGCTCCGCTCTGTCCATGATCCTCTGCATGACCCCCTCCACGTGCCTGGCCGCTCCTCCCACATTTTCCTGGTGACCTCTCGCTTCTGTCTGGAGCCCAGACCTGAATGAAAGCCCGGGGATGGCTCCGTGGAGTTGTCTGATGGGCATCTCAGTTCCGCTTGGCCCTAAAATAACTGCATGTTTATGGTCCCCTATCGTGGCCCAAGACACGGTGATGCACCCTACTGCTGGGAATCAGGGTGACCCACTGGAGGTGGTGGAGAGAAGGAGGAACAGGAGTGCGCAGGGGGGTGACGGGGGCCTCGCTCCTCTGGGGACGTGTCGTTAGGTAGCTCTGACTTGCAGAACTGTGCTGATGACTCAGGTACCCCAAGCAATAACCACAAAGTGGACTGCAAACAGGAGCAAATGAGGTTATGAGAAATGGGAGACTTGATAATGGGGGGGGGCGGGGAGATAAAGGAACCGGCCAGAGACTTTAAGAGATACTTTGACTGCAGGCTGTGAGGCAGAGACCAGGCGCCCTGCCGGGTCAGGACCCTGCTCAGGACCTTTGTTCCTCCCAGCCACCTGTGTTAGCACTTCCAGCCATGGCGGATCAAGGCTAGGATTAAACAAATAACTAAATACACAACGGATGACGAGATGCGTGTGTCGTTGCCAGAGAACGATGTTGCCAGTGAGCAAAGGTGAACAGGTGAAGTGGGCCCTGGGGCGCCTCACTGGCGTCGGAGATTGTGCTATGACCTTTTAATACCTGCATGCCCCCAGCCGGGGAGAACGGAAGTGAGCGCTCCGGTGTGTCTGGCCGTGGCTTGGTGCGCACGCTCACCTACCCGAGCGCCGTCTGACGCCTGGGTCCTGATTTCTAACAGCCATTCTCCTCAAGGGACCTAGTGCCCTTTGGAGAAGTGTTTGACCCCAGTGCTGGGCAGAGAAAACACAGAATCAGGTCGGATATCAGGTGGCTTCAGACAGTAAAGGAGGGGACCAACCCGGGATGGGGGCAAGTCACAAAGAAAGAGACACCTCCTTGCAGGGGCTCCCAGGGCCCAAGGCTGGGGCGATGCAAATAGCAAAATAAAGATTAGTAATGCTGGACTGTAGCCCACAGCTCAGGAGTCCGTGCCGACGTTAATAAACTATGGATGCAATAGCCAGGTGGGGAAGGTGGACGGTTCTTCCTGGCAGCACAGGGCGTGGGGCAGAGGGAACAGGGACAGGACATCAGCACGGGGCCAGCGCTGTGGCTTTAACTAGTGCGGCGGGAGCTCCTCAAGCTGAGCAGAAGCGAGCTGCTGAGGAGCACGTTCACAGAGCCTCCGGATCTCTCCAGACGGGCTGCGTGCTCGTCCCACAGGGCATCCACCCTCCACTGAGGAGAAACCACCCCCACCGGCCCCAGGCAGGTTCCCTCCACCCTCTAAGACACGGTGACACCGTGGACCCCTGTGTGTCATTCCTGTGGCACTCCTGCCTGAAAGGCCTTCCCACCAGCTAGTCACGGGACACAGTGCACAGCCCTGCAAAGGGACCTTTTACAAAATAAGTGACAGGTGGTTTTCCAAAGCGTCCGGGTGACGAAAGGCAGGGGAGGGTGGGTATTGTCACAGGTTGGAGACAGTAAGGGGCCAGTGCAACCAAAGGCAACACGGAATCCTGGACTGGACCCTGGACTGTAGAAAGATCAGTGGGAAAATCTAAAACTCTGACAAGGTCTGCTGTTTAGCTCAGGGTATTACACTAATTTTAATTAGTCCGGTTGCATTTGTGAGTGTACTAGGATTATGCAAGATGCTCCCACTAAGGGAAGCTGGTGAAGAGTATACGGTAACATGGCAATATTTCTGGACCTTTTTTGTAGGTCTCAGGCTATTGCAAAATAAAAAAGTTAGCAAACTTAAATTTTTATCTTTGAGCTCAATAATTTCCAAGAAATAGAAATATACAGGTCACCTTCTCTGACTGCAGTGTAATAAAACTATGGAGTAAATGCCCCCAGTGTAGCAACAAATATAGTTGTACAAACAATAAAGAAGTCTGGGAATGGTCCTCCAAGTGTTCCTGGGCTGTGCGCTGTCCCTGCCGGCGGCATGCAGCCAGGGCCGGGTCCTGAGCACCCCCAGGCTCCCCGCAGCCCTGCCTCTGAGCTGGGCCACTGCAGCGCCCCTTGGCTCACTGGCCTCCCTGCGTCTGACCTTGATCAGTCCGAGTCCACACCATACTAACTGGTCTTTTTAAACACGCATCAGACCAGGTCACAGCCCTGCCGAAAGTGAAATAGAGCCTTCGACTTCCTACTTCATGGGCGCCGTCAAGCCCTGCCTACTGGCCACTCTGGTCCTTAACTCCTTCAGACGTGCGGCCCTTACGTCCAGCTAGTCTGCGGACTTGCCGCCGGCGCTGGCCTGTGCCGAGACGGCTCCTCTCCTCTCCGTGTAACTGATGTGTGCTGAGACGCCCGCGCACACGCCTGTCCTCAGTGAGACGTTGGCCCCATCACTTTGCACAAAACTGCACTCGCCTTTTTGTTCATTAGCGCTGTTTGCTGCTTTCTTGTTTGATGATGGTCTCTCTGTCCCTTACCAGCACTTTCGGGTCGTCCTGCCGCCTCCCGCACTCCTTGCTATGCGCACCACACAGACACACTCAGTAAATACGTGTGGAGTAAACCAGTGAGGGAGTCAGTGAGTAAACATGACTCGAATGTCCAGAGTAGTTCCTAGCAGGTGTTAGATGCTCAGCAGGGGCTTGTGTGGGTGACCCGACGCGACATAAGGAGCAGAATGCTGTCCAGCAGAAAGCGTCGGATCATGTTGGTATTTGTCGTTATTGACACGCGACGGCTAACACAAGTCTTGACGCTGGGCTGTCCCTCAGCACTTCCGCCGTCCATTTACAAACCTCTGCTCAGACGCTGTGTGTGACCAAGAGTCTGGTCTTCGATGTGAAGGCTCCCAGAAAGTAAGGGGTCGACTGACTGATAGAACCAGATGCCCGGGCTGGTGTGTGGTGGGAAGCATGCTTCCACGGAGGCTCAGACGGTGTCATTGTCACCTCAGTGTGTCACTCCGTTGTGCATCCACGGAGGCTCAGACGGTGTCATTGTCACCTCAGTGTGTCACTCTGCTGTGCTCGGCATTGGCCTCTTTCCAACCGTCCCCAGGCTGTGGCGTGGGACAGCCAGTCCAGGCGGACACTGCTCAGCTTGGTGACTGCGGTAGAGAGAGACTGTGTGTCCACTGGTGGCAGCAATGCGTTTTATCATATATTCAGTTAACAGGTGGCTGACGTCCGGCTGCTTTAGGTGTGTCACGAGCCAAACAGGCAGGAGTCCCTGCCGCGCCCGTCTTGCTCCTGCGGAGACGGGCCGCGCGCCGAGCAGCTAGCCGGCATGGACGAGGGAAGGGGCTGGTGTGCGGGAAGGTGTTTGTGCCGCGGGGAACCGAGCTGAGGGGGTCGCGCAGGCCTGAGAACGGCATGGGGCGTGTGCGGCGGACAGCAGTGTGGTCGGGAGATACCACGTGAAACATGGGGACGTCTGACGGGGGTGGGGGCAGCCGTGTGGGTATCGCAGAGGAGGGAGGTCCTGGCAGAGGGGACAGGAAGCCAATGGCCAGGGCAGCAACAAACCTCAGACTCAGGAGAAGCAGCAGCCAGAAGGAGGAGGTGGGGGCCGGGCGAGCAGCACTGTGCCAGGGCCCAGAAGTCGCATCAGTATAAATCTGCTGCATGTGACACAGGGACAGGGGAAGCCAAGTGGTTTGAGCAGAAAATTAACATAATCGAGTTCAATTTTTCCAGTGTTTGAGGGATAATTACTCATGATGTGTGTCACACAGCGAGGAAGACTTTACTGAGGACCATCAGGGAAGGCGTCTGGACCAGGATAGGAGCTGCTGTGGGGGAAGGGCGGACTAGACTCTAGAGACAAGAGGAAGCGTGGTCGTTTACAGCCAAGATGCAGGTGGGAAAGGAGACTGGGTGTGAGGTTGGGTGGTGGATGGAGAGATTGGGTGTAGAGGTGGAGGTGGGGGGGTGGTAGGGG
>PISW01009085.1:0-22725 GCA_004023785.1 Mungos mungo | reverse complement strand
CCAGAGTCCCCCTGGGGGTGCAGGAGCTCAGGTAGGGTGATGGCAAATGCCTGGGCGCTCCCAGGGGAAGGGGGACAGGGTCAGTGCACAGCACAGGTTTCAGGACCTTGAGGGAGGGGCAGGGACCTGGGCAGGTGTCAGGTGCCGTCCTGGGTGGAGCCTCCAGACAGGGCGGCTAGAGCCATGTCCCGGGGGGGGGGGGGGGAGAAGGGCGGTGCCCCTGCAGAGGGCAGACCCCAGGAGCAGCACCCTGGGCAGTGGAGGTCAGGGTGCAGTGGAGGTCAGGGTGCAACGCAGGCCACACATGACCCTGCGGGGTCTGCCTGGAGCAGCGGGGGAGGGATCTGGGGCCCAGACCCCATGGTGGGCACGGGTATGAGGGGTGCTCCTGGTGCCGCTCAGGGAGGGAGGGCGTGGAGAGGAGGGAGGGGTGAGATGAGGGTCCTGGGCTGCCGGAGGGGGAGAAGGAGCTGCAGACTGGTGGAGGGTCACAGGGACCTTTCAGGAGCTCTGGGGCTCCTCCCTGTGAGCCTGAGGTGAGTGCAGGCAGGAACTGGGGTGCTCCCTCACCTGGCCTGCTCCCCTCCCTGCTTCCCGGTGGGGGGCCGCTGCCAGCTTGGCCGCACTTTCATCCCGGGGGTGCGTCCAGCTCTCCGTGATCTTCCGAGTGCCCTGGGGTCCTCCCTTCCATCGACTGCATCTCGAAGGCGTGATTGCACGTGGCTCTGACTTCTTTGGGCATCACAGGAAGTTGTTAGCGTTTGCTGTTGGTCAGCCTGTCTCTCCCCCGTGGGAGCCTGAGCCCCGCACTGGCCCCGCGTTTGCTGTCTCCCCGTGTACCTGGCTCCCGGACACGCATCCCGCAGTCGCTCTGTAAGTAGTGGTTAAATAAATGGGTAACGAGTTGACTAATGTGATGCGATGAATGTATTAATTGACGTGTCACTCCTGTAATTAGTCCCTAGTGTGTCTGCGATCACTTCTAAGCCACAGCAGCCGGGTGGCCGGGCCAGCGCTGTTCCTTTCGTCCTACCCATCAGGCGTCTTCTGAACCTTTGAGATACTTTGCAGGGACTCAGAAATCTGGTTGCTGGGAAGTCTGGGAGCCGCGCACCGGGGGTGGGGGCCTCTCCGAGTCACTCCTTGCTGTCCTGGCCTATTGGCTATTGGTAAAACGGGGAGTGACGTCTGGCCGAGGCGCCCGGTGACACTGTGGGAGGAGCTGCGTGGCCGTGGTCACTTGGATTGTCACAGAGTCCAGCACTCAGTGTCTCCGGTCTTGGTGACTGTGGGAGGGACTCGGCCTGCAGGAGGGTTAGGGCACTTCTGAGGCGGCCAGCGTGGGGTCCCGGTGCTCTCCAGGCCGGAGCCTGCTCTTCAGTATCTGACCGTTGAATATTCGATGAGATGCAGCACAGATTGCTCAGGGGGGCCTCCCCGGTGAGCAGTGCTCCTGAGCCTGCCTCTGCGTCCGCAGGCAGGGCGCCCAGGCCCATGGCGACAACGCCGGCCGCTCCGAGGCCGCAGCGACGGGCACACAGAGCTCGTGCGTGAAGGAGTCGAGACAAGTGACCGCACACACGGCAGCTGACGTGTGGTCGTAGTTCTGTGGGCGCTGCAGACCCGTCCCCTGACACCACAGGGAAGATACTTCAGTAGCGGGCTCGTTATTTGTGGGTGAAATGGACAAAAATCCAGATTCCCCGTCTCTCTGTCCAAGTAGCTGTGTGTTTCTCCACTGCGGGCGGGTCCGCACACGGCCTGCAGCAGAATCACCCAGACGCTCACTGGACATTCTAACCCGTCTGCCGGAATTCCATCTAGGAATCGGCATTACCGCAGGCTCCCCGGGGGTCTGGTATAGGTCAGCGTTTGCAAAACCCCTGAATGGATGTGTTCTCGTTGCCTTGACACTAACCTTTAAATATAAACCAAAACTGTCGGAAACTCTCATAAAAAGAAAACCCATTTACTTGGTTTAAAAAGAGAAGCTCAAACAGAGAAGAAGGCAGTTGACCATTGCGTTCATTGCCAAAGGAAGACAGTGTGGGTCAAGGTCGTTAGTGACCTGCTCAGCTCCCCGCTGCACGGATTCGCACAGACGGAATCCAGACCTCAGACCCAGTCTTCAGGCCTCAGATCGGCTCTTCCCAGCATTTAGCCCCTCCCTCTCTAAGGGAACGGAATAATTTAAGGGGAAGCTGGTAGAAAGACTTAATTTGCATTTCTGTCACCACTCGTGCAGATGGTGAGCTACCGTCCCTCTCGGGGGTAAGATTTATGACATCCTTGAGGAGCAGGACAATCTCCACTTCGCCCTGAGCTTGCTTTGTTCAGCCCTGAAAGTGGATCCAGCGCATGCTTTGCACGCCAGCTTTGGAAACGCTCTGCATTTTGCTTGCCTAAGAAGTCCCTTCGGTACAGGACTTTTTCTTTAGCAATTTAAGGCTGTCATGCCCTGCGCATCTCAGCGGCCATCCCCTCCCCCTGCAAACCCAGGGCCCCAGATAACTTCCTGTTCTGTTTTCTAATGGGGAAATGGAGCATGAGGCCCTTTGGTGACTCAGCGAGGCCCCTGAGCCAGGGACAGCCCCAGAGAGGCAAACCGACACACAGCTTTTTGTGCATCCCGGCTGTTAACTCCTCAGGCACCTGTAGCAATCCTTTGCAACTGTTAAAAATCCTCACATGTGATACAAAGTAACATACGTACACTTGGGGGGTTGAGATCTTTGTCCCTGAATCTAGCTGAATCACAGCTCTGGGACCTGGGGATAGCCTGTCACCCCTCCATTGAGGTCCCTTTATGAGACCAGATGGGTTACTAGACCTTCCTCGGAGAGTCCTGTCCAGCCCCACGTGTCCGTGGAAGGCGCATTGTTCCTGCTAACCGCACCACGTCTCCTCTGAGTGCTGCCGAGGGCCAGCCCACCACCCAGAGGGACCTGCGGGACCTCAGTTCGTTGCTGCAAATTCCTTCCACGTCCTCATGACGGACACAGATTCCACTTCAATTTAAAAACGATGTAAAATTAAATACAGTACTTTTCATATCTGATTTTCTATTTTTTGTCATATCTAACAGCCTTGTGAAGATATAATTTATGCACCTCACAGTTCATCCTTTTGAAGCACATAGTTCGATGGCTTTTAGTACATTCGGAGTCATGCATCTTCCCTGAGATCAATTCTAGAACGTTTCTTCACCCCTAATGGAAACCCCGTACCCACTGGCAGTCACTACCCAGGCCCCGAACTCCCACCCATCTGCTTTCTCCTCTGGGTTTGCCTAGCCTGGGAGCTTCATGCAAGTGTGACCATATGACGTGCGGCCTGTTGGTGCCTGGCCTCCCACGCCGAGGTCAGGTTTCTAAGGTTCATGCTCATGGTAAAGGCTGTCCGTGTGTCATCTCCTTTTAGGGCTGACACCCATTGTGTGGATACACCACCGTGAATACCCACCCATCCGTCGTGGGTGTTTGGGTGGCTTCCACTCAGGGGTATTGTGAGTAATTCTGCTATGAATCCTTGTACAAGCTTTTGTGCAGACGTGAGTTTTCATTCTTTTAGACACGTACCTGGAAGTAGAATTGCTGGGCCATGTGGGATTGCATTTACCCTTTCGAGGAACTTCCAGACCATTTGTAAAGTGGCTGCACCCCACTGAGTGTTTCAGAATATAAATTTTCAATGTATTCCATACTGTCTTATACCAGACTTACAAATATTCGTATAGTTATATAAAACTTACCACTTATTTAAATTTTTAAGTGTATATTAATTTAATCTCTGGAGGTGTACTGACAGATAATTTTGTAATAAGAGCAGATTTTTTTCATTGATTTTGATACATTTATATCTATTGATATTGATATGTTGATACTCATCCCAGGGAAGGTAAGTGATTAATGGAACTTCTTAATGCTGATCACTCTCTGATTCTTTAACCTGCTCTCCTTAGAGGGCAAACTAATTCGTGCTCCTCGGCACAACCTTGCCACTTTTTCTTTAAAATACATTTCAGAAGTTGAACCCCAAAGCAATTTAAGTGAGAGAAAGACAAGATTTTCAGGAGGACACTGGGTCTCTTTAAGTACATCCTTCAGAAAATCAAACTGCGTTAAAGATTTATGTGTGGCATTGGGGCCTCTTGAGGACAAGGGGCAATGATTCAGTCATCTTGTTTCTGTGACAGGCACCCGATAAATGTGTGTTAGACGGATGACTCATTTTGATGGAGAAACATATTTGGGGGAAACGTTTTAATGCCGAAAAAAATCTTTCTAGAGGGTTGCTTTGTTCTGCACCTTTGGGTCCCTCTCTCTTGATGTTAACTCTTAGTATAAGTTCACTAATACTGGCCTCAATTTTGTGTCTCTTTAGAAAAATAAATTATAGGGAAGGATGTCAGTACATTGAATTTAAAAAATAAACCTCAGAGATATTCAATGTCGAGGAATTAAGTTGATACCTTTTATCCTGGCTATACTCAACAATTCCCATTACAAATTTTGGCAACAAGACCAATTTAAAGACTGAAAGTGTCATTCAGTAAAAGTGAACCTGAGGGTGACGTGGCAGACTGGAGCGACCTTAGGGACGCCCCATTCTGTAAGTTTGGGTGTGGCCTCCGTGGTCCCTTGGAGCGCCCACAGCCCGGGCCGCCGGCTCCTGCATCACGCAGAGTGCTCCTAGGACCGTGCGCACTCTCACGGGACCCCTAACACGCTCCAACATGGTCTCTACGCAGAAAGGGAGTTTCTGAAAAGAATATGGGACATCTCGGAGAATCTCCGGAGGGAAAGCGGCCGGGCCTGAAGGCTCTGCGAATGAGCCTCACCTCGCAAGTAGTTCTGTGAGGACGGTCGTTTCCAGCCGCCTTGTGGGGACCTCCCCGCGGACACCACTGGGCAGGATGAGGACGGGTGTCTGAACCGCGGCCACAACCTCCTGGTAAACCAGGTGCCGTCTCCAGCATGGGCTCCAGCGAGCTGTCACCTCGAGTCTCCGGAAAACGCACCTCCCTGGAGGCATGTAGGCCATGCGCCTGCACCATGGCTTTGAGGGGGTCTGTTGGGTCCCATCATGGGGGCCACGCCGCCTCTCACAGTGGTGAGTCCCTGAGCAAGTAACAATGAAATAACTGAGATTTCAGCGAGCCACACAAATGACAAATGCCACCTTAACCATATAATTTAAAAAAATAAAATGTAATGAGTAGGAGTTCTGGAGAACTGACTCTCCTGCAGAAAGTAACTCTGGAATATGTTATTTATCTGCTACAAATACATACATCTGGCCCTTAACCAGCATGAGTTTGAACCATGCGGGTCCCCTTATGCACAGATTTTTTAATAAATATAGTACTGTAAATGTATTTTCTCTTCCTTATGATTTTCAAAATAACAGTTTCCTTTCTCCATCTTATCCTATTGTAAGAATACGGCATGTAATACATATAGTGTTGACATACATGTTAATTAACTGTTTATGTTATCGGTAAGTCTCCCTTCCAGCCAACAGTAAGTTATTACAAGAGGTTGGGGTGAATCAAAACATGGATTCTCAGTTAGGTTCCCCTAACCTGCATTGTTCAAGGATCAGCTGTATCTATCTGTTTTGTATATATAAACATATAAAATATAAACATATATAGTTTAAAAAACACCAGGACAGGATAGCAAACCACAGCAGGCGGGAAGTAGATGATATTCGGACGCTGCTGAAGGAGCACGCTCCATGAAATCCGCATGGAGATGAGCCCGGCCCTCATGCCGTGGGCTAAGAAGTTAGGCGAAGGGCTGTGTCGTGACTCTGGACATGAAGGAACAGGATGTAGAATGTCCAGAGTGGCAGGAGGTGCAGGCTGAGGGGGCAAAGGGACAGCCCAGAAACAAAGGAGCTGTCGTGAGGGAATCCCAGAATCTGCACAGCCCCTGATCTGAGTTTAGTTTTCAGCGGCTGCCCACCGAAGATGATGAAAAGTTAGGGACCAACGCCCAGCAAGTCATGGTGTCTCAAAAGTAGCCAGAGACCTAAACATGGTGAATGATGACTCGGCGAGCAGTTGGCGCTTTCCACAGACGCATCCTGGGAATGGGTCTCACCACACACCCACAGGTTCAGGAGGGTCCCGCAGAACAAAAGTCAGCCCTCCTCAGAGGAAGGTAACAGGACCCGGAGTCTCTGTCAACAATGTCCGTTATACCTAAGAAAAAAGAAGAAAAAAACATGCAGAGTAGTAGCACAGTGAAGCTCATTAACAAGAACAAAATGAAGGTAACCCCTGAGATGGCCCAGACGTTGGGCTTTAGCCAAAAGAACTTTCCAGCGGCTGTGATGAGGTCTTCCATGGAATGCAAACGCGGCTATTATGAGGTTCTAAGTCTTAAAGGAAAAGATGGCCTTGACGCGTGAACAGATGGTAGAAAGAACCAACTGATAGTTCAGAGACAGAAGAGCACACAACCGGAAGTGAGAAACGCACTGCTCCAGAGCAGGTGGAGAACACGGAAGGAAGACTCTGGGGATGGGAGCCGTTGACAGGCCCCCAGCCGGACTAATCACCTAAGAGAGGGAGGTGGGAGAGAAAACACAGTTTATAAACATTAGGAACAGAAAAGGAAATTACTGTATGCCCAACAGAGATTAAAAGGAAGATAAGGGGAGACTAGGAACAAATTTATGCCAATAAATTCTGAAGCTTATCTGAATTGGACCAATTCCTTGCAAAACATAGTTTTTAATGGAAAGAAATAGAAATAGAAATAGAAAACCCACAGAAGAAATAGAAAATCCACATAGTTCTATTATATATTTAAAAGGTTTCATTCACTATTAAAAACATTCCCACAAAGAAAACTTTTGGCCACAATAGTTTCACTGGTAAATTTCCATTAAATCCTAAAGGAAGTGATAACACAAATCACGTAAAAACATATTAACTGGAGGGTGAAGGAATATGTTACTTCTCAACTTACTGTATGAAGGCTGCATAACTCTGATACCAAAAATGTTACCCCAAAAAGGCACTTACTAATATATTGTTTTAAATTAAACAAAGTACTAACATTCCAAACCAGTACTATGTAAAGTGAACCAAGTACAGCTTCTTCATTACCAAGCAGGAATCATTCCAGAAATGCATGGTGGATTTAATGTCTAAACATCAATGAAGCGGTCTACCATATTAGTAAATGAGGACGATACCTTTTACAATCATATCATGACATGAAGGAAAAATAAAACTCTCAGCAAACCCGGAATAAAAGGGAACTTCTCCAGTTGGGGGAAGGGCATTTGCTTAAAACGTAGAGCCAATATATATATTAAACTCATCTAAGATTGGGTAAAAGATAGGACGTCAACCCTCACCATTCCTACTTAACATTAGCGTGGAAGACAGCCAGTTATAAGGCAAGCAAGACCACGAACATCAAGACTATGTTTATGCTCAGAGGACAAGACCATTCACACAGGAAATTTAAGGAAAGTACAAGACAAACACTATAACAGATACTGGCATTTATGAAGGCCAGGGCACTAGCAAAATCACGTAAAAATCAGCTGGGTTTCTTTAGACTATCAGTGAACAACTGGAAAATGTAAAACTTGTGGGGCTTTGGCGAGATTGTACTTCCTAATCCTCTTCACCTAGCTCACTCGTCCTCGGGCTGCCCTCCCCCCGGGCAACAACCAGCTGTTCTCTGTAGTTAAGGATGTTTCTGTGTTTTAGTTTGTTCATTTGTTTTGTTTTTGAGATTCCGCAGTTGCAGGAAATCACATGCTATCTGTCTTTCTCTATCTCACTTACTTCATTTAGTGTAATATCCTTGTCCTGTTGCCGCAAATAGCAAGATTTCATTCTTTTTTCGTGGCTGCATAATATTCCAGTGTGTGTTTGTATCAGTGTGTGTGTGTGTGTGTGTGTGTGAGAGAGAGAGAGAGAGACATCTTCTTTGTCCAGTCATCTGTTTTGGGGGCACTCAGGTCGCTTCCTTGTCTTGGCTGCTGTAATAATATTGTAGTAAACACAGGTGGACACACCCCTCCAATCCGTGTTGTCAGCCTCTTTGGGTAAACCCCCAGCAGTGGAATTTTGGGATCATAGGGTAGTTCTGTTTTTAATTTTCTGAGGAGCCTCGTGCTGTTTTCCAGAGTGTCTGCACCAGCTGATGTCCTACCAACAGTGCATAAGGTCTTCCTTTTCCTACATCGTCGCCAACACTTGTTATTTGTAAATGGGTTCTAAATATCTCAACAGTGTTAGCGAATCTCTCCCCTGGAAACCACAAATACTGCCCCAAGTAATTAAAGAGGAGTGACATAGATATGCTGTGATGGAATCCTCGACATGGAGATGGTGATTCTCCCCAGACCGAGGCATAACCTCAGTGCAACCTCAGTCAAAACCAAACTGTTCAAAGCAACCTCAGTTTTTAGACAAACTGACAGGAGAATTCTCAAATATACGTCAAAATGCAAAGAATGTTGGAAGAGTCAAACATGTTGACAAAGAACAAAGCTGGGCAACGCCCGTTCTCAGATTTGTGTCCCAGTCCCGGCCCCAGAACGCAGCAGCTCTTCGAGGTCCCCTCCCCTTGCAGGGAGTGGTATTTGGAAGCCCAGAGGCAGGCGCTGCCTGGGCTCACTGATGGTCCCTCTTAGCAGGGAGACCTAGAACACACACGTCTGATTATGTTGGCATCTCCATTACGCTAAGCCTGAATTCCTGCCGCCATCTCTGACACATGATTCGTTCCAGCCTTTGGGTCACCTGCACAGGTATTTTCTTTATTTTCATAGCTCAGTTTTACTTTTTACTTTTTTTTCAATTTAAATTCAAGAGAGTTAACATACAGTGCAGTCTCGGCTTCAGGAGTAGAACCGAGTGATTTATCTCTTACCCACGACACCCAGTGCTCGTCCCAACAGCTGTCCTCCTCAGTGCCCATCCCCATCTAGCCCGTCCCACCACCCATCTCCCATCCAGCAAGCCCATTTGCTCTCCGTATTCACGAGTCTCTCATGGTGGGCCCGCCTCTCTGTTTTTATTTTTTCTGCCCTCCTCTGTGTTCATCTGTTTTGTTTCTCGAATTCCATATATGAGTGAAACCATATGATATTGGTCTTTCTCTCACTGACTTATTTCGCTCAGCATAATACCTTCTAGTTCCTTCCATGTTGCTGCAAATAACAAGGTTTCATTCTTTTTTATCTCCGAGGAGTCTTCCATTGTGTGTATGTCTATTCCACATCCCACAGTATTTTTAGTCTCCATTCAAAGACTTCTCTTTGAATCAGAAAACTGTTGTTTAATCCCCAAACATTGGGGATTTTCCAGAAACCATTCCATTATTGATTTCTAGTTTAATGTCCTCATGCCCCATGTATGATTTCTGTTCTTTCAACATTTGCTAAGGTTTGTTTCATGGCCCTATGTATAGTCTACCCTAGGGACTGCGCGGTGTGCACGTGGGGGAAACACCATGATGCTGCTGTGGGGGGACCGTGTGGGCGGAGACGGTGTGATTGGGTTAAGGCCAGAGCAGGGTCTCTCAGCCTCAGCACTTTGGGGCCAGACTATGCTTTCCTGTTGGGAGCCGTCTGTCTGTCTGTGCACCTGCTGGAGGTTTAGCATCATCTTTGGCTTCTACCATTACATGCCCCTCCCCCACGTGGTGGTGACCCAAATGTCCCCCAACATTGTCCCGTGGGAGGTGAAAACTCCCCTGTTGAGAACCAGCCAGAGAGAACACGTCAGAGCAGACCTCACCAGCACCTGTGAGACCTGCGCCCTCCGAAGTCCTCACCGGAAGGGCGGCCCAGAGTGAGGAGACCTGACATCAGACAAGGGCTGTGAACGCACAGTATAGAAAGAGCTCCCACAAAACAAAAACATGAGCCGAATAACCCAGTTTCTAAAATGGGAAAGTTGAAAAGTCCCGTCACAAGAGAAGATACACAAATGGTCGCCGCGGGGAATTAGAAGCTTCCGTGAGATGCCCCCCCCCCGGTGCCCCTCCGGGGCTGGCACTAGAGGGTGAGGACACCAGCCCGACGAGGGCGCGGGCCTGCAGCCCGCGACAGAACGCGCCGCCTCGTGTGCTCGAGGTCGTGACCTCACTGCACGTCCGCTTTGTTTCCGTTCATGAAAACAGCGGGCATTTCTGTTTCTGTTCTACGAATTCCATTTTAGAGGGGGAAATCTCCTTTCCTCCTTGTCAAAACTGTTTAAACAGTTGAAATGTTTGGTTGAGACAAGTCTCACCTGGAAAAACGGGGCCCCATCCAGGCAGCCCCTCCCCCATCAGCTGCTCTGCCCCCAAATCACATCCCCACCGAACTCCGTGGAAGAAAATGCAGAACCACTGCTCTGGGCCCCCGGCCGTGCCCAGGCCTCTTGAGGACAAACTCAACACAACATCTGTTAGCCGAGTGCTCGCCAGGTGCCAGGCACCACCCAGCCTTCCTTGTAGAAGATCCTTACTGAATATCAGCAAATGCTGTGCGTCAAGTCCTGTTACCGAGCCTCACTTTGCAGATACTCCCCGAGAGCAGGGCCGTCGCAGGGACGCGGGGGCCCGTCCGTGGGATCGCAGGCCTGCCTGCAGGAGGGCAGGAGCCAGTCTGAGGGGACAGGACTCTGGAGCCTGACTTCGGGGACGCAGGAGCCTGTCCCAGGGGACGTGGGAGCCTGTGTGGACGTGGGAGCAGGGGCTGGGCAAAGGAAGCAGAGGCTGGCTTCTGCCCCACGCTGCATCCCGGGGGCCCAGCTTCTGCAGCGCCCCCCCCCAGTGTCCTTCCCACAGCATCTTCTCACCTCCTAAAAATACATGGACTCGTGCCCCCAAAACTCATGACTTGTCTCACATCACCCCTGCGCCCTCCTCTTCATGGACAGACCCCCCAAACTGTTCACAATGCTCACTTGTGTATCATTTTCTTGTCTTTTCTGCAACCTGGTTTCTGCCCCAGAGCCACCAAAGCCATTTCCCCCGTGGTCTCCATGAGCCCTGATTGTGCTGAGCGCTGCCCCCAGAGCCTGGTCTCCTCTCTCTGCCTCTCTGGCTCCCTGACGTCTGGGACACTTCCTCTCCCCCCGTCCCCGCTCCCCTGTGGTGACTGGTGACCTTGCTCCGAGTCACCGTCAGGCCCTGGGGCTCAGGCCTGTTCCACTTTCTGCCCCTCGGATGAATAATCGTGAAGACAGGAAATACCCCTGGCTGCGCTCTGGGACACTGTGCCCCAAGCTCGAAGACCAATACTTGACCACAGAAACACCCTGCGAATAGGCGTGGATCACCGCGAATTCACCGCGAGGCAGCATGGCAAGATGGCCTCTGAACTCGGAGGGGACACGTCTAGGACGGATACAGTGGTTTTCTTCTGTTTCTCCGTCACACAACCTGCGTCGAGTCTTCACCGCTTTCCTAAGGCCACCGAGATAAAGGGGTGGCTTATTTTGTCCGCATTCTCGCCTCTGTTTATATGGATCTACAAGGCTGAAAGCGCAGGCTGGTCAGCCCGGGTGCCACCCTCAGCCCCAGACGGCCACAGGCAGAGGGGAGGCGGGGGGGATTCGAGGAAGTCCCTCCCCTCTGTTCCAGCACCGGCCCTCGTGCAGCCGTCCGGCACGGGCCTCCGCGGTGTGTGCACACATGGGACTGTCCCACGTGGGCATCCTTGGAAGGGACAAAACTGGGGAAAATGCCTTCACGTTATTCTGGAAAACTCTTCATAGTTTCCATGTAACGTTTCCATGGTTGCTGCAAACCTATGCATGAAAGTCTATCTCTACCCCTGACAACGAGGGTCCCGAAGTAGAAACTATCCATTTGAGGAAATAACCAAGGGACTTGGAGGGGGTTTGAAGATGATGTAGGCTTCCCGAGCCCGGTTTCTACAGAGGAACCGGAATGTCCTGGAGTCGGGGTCCCGGGGCTCTTGGCACATTCTGTGCAGGAGAAGATGTGTGGCTGCTAAGCCCAGTTGTGCCTCTCAGTCTTGATTCCTGACTTCCAGCCTCCAGGTCTGTGATTTACAAAGATAGCCAGGCCTGGGGACACTGTATCATAAAATGCTAAACCATTACAACAAAAACATAAATTCTGTTAAACCTAATGAGGCGGAAGTTGGGGGCTTTGTTAACTATGTGAGAGATACAGTCACAGAGGAGCATTCTTCTGGGGTTCTCTGCTTCTTTGACTCAGCAGCTGCGAGCCTGGGGCTGAAGGCATGAGTCTGAGAGCCGGACTGCCCCCACGAGGTCTGGCTGGGTCACGCGCTCTGTGTGAGCCTGCCCAGGCCACTCTGTGTGCCGTTTGTATGGTGCAGAATGTCACAAGGGCGACCAGCACAGTAGTGTGCCACCAGTGTTAACTGGTGTGAGTCACTGACTGAAAGAAAAAAATCTGGGGCGCCTGGGGGCTCAGTCGGTTGAGCATCCAACTTCTGCTCAGGTCATGATCTCGAGGTTCCTGAGTGCAAGCCCCGCATCGGGCTCTGTGCTGACAGCTCAGAGCCTGGAGGCTGCTCCAGGTTATGTGTCTCCCTCTCTCTCTGCCCCTCCCCCATGCACACTTTGTCTCTCTCTCAAAAATAAATAAACATTAACAAAAGTTTTTAAAGAAAATAATAGTGTTCAGCTTTTCTCTAAACGGCATCCCGGGTCTGGGAAGAAGGAGGTCACAGGAGTTAGAAAACATGTTTGAGACAAAATCACAAAACACACCAAGTCCTGTGTGAGTGCCGTCCAAAAGGGTCACTTGCTGTCATTCTGAGGGCATCCGTTCCCTCCCAGCGCCCGGCCCGGGCCAGCAGTGCCAGTGCACAGGCACTCTCCTCCTTCAGGGGCTCCCCGGCCCAGGGTGCTGAGGCTCAGGAGCGAGAGCGATTCTACGGGAGAAAGTGAGAAATCAGGCCCGCGGGCACAAATGCAAGGTGGGAAGTGAGCCGTTTCAAGGAACAGAAGGAGGGGCAAATGCAGAATGCTGGCATTTTTGCAAAGTCAGAAGTGAGGCCAGGAGCCTAAGTCCAGGGTCTTCGCAGAGGCCGTGCCCACACGCGCACACGGGACGCGGGATAGCGCGCACACACAGCGCACACACACACACACCCAGCACGCTCACACAGAGCGTGCGCACACAGCACACACACCGCGTATGCACACACAGCACACGCACACAGCACACGCACAGTGCGCACACACCACACACACACAGCACACTCACACAGAGCGTGCGCACACACAGCACACGCACAGCCCGGCCCCCTCACCCGGGTACCGCCTGTCAGCTCTTTGCCGCTCCCACGGACTCTGGTCACCTCCCTGTCAAGAACCACAGCAGGTAGCCACACGAGGGGCCGGCTCGCCTGTCTTCCTGGCGGTCAGGCCTGGCGTGCGCTGTGGTGCGGCGCGGGGCCCCGGCCTGAAGCAGGGGGTCACACGAGGCGTCCAGGCTGGGTCACTGTCCCCATCACATGCACAAACTAGGACCACCTTACAGTTCGTTTCCTTCTCTCTCTTTTTGTTTTTTGTTTTGTTCTGAGCAAAGGGAGCTAGAATATGAAACGCCTGGTTTTAAAACAGAAATGACTATAATAATAATTTGTAATATAAATTATATTCTGTTAATGTATAAGTATTATTGACTTTAGCAGAAATAACAGCTCCAAATCTGCAACAAATGGGCTTCGCTTGTCCGCACTTGTGACTGAGCCCACACGTTTGTCTGCTGTCCCATTTTCACAGAGAGAAGTAAATCGCAGAGAAAACAGATTACATCAGGACTTTTCTCTGAAAAGCAAGCCATGGAGCTGGCTTTTAACAGTCCAGTATTTACATGCGTGTTTCCGTACAGACCTGTGCGCGGATCCCATTGAGGGCTCCCGGTGGGACCCATAGGCGAGAACAACCGCTCTGGGCCCCAGGGTTCGTCCAGATAAGCTGAGCTTTTATTATGGAAAGATTGTCAACAGAACTGGAAAGAAAGGGAATTCAATTGGCCAGAAGTTTAAGCTGAGCTGACCTTTCCGTCTGCCAGACGCCCTCAAGGTTTTCCCATACTTTTAACATTTTAGAAAATCGCAGGAGAGGAGATCAGAGAACATGGACTTTCACGAGCACTGGGAGGAAGGTGGCCGTTAGGATAACGAGAGGGGCTCACTTCTTAGTCTGCTCTTTGCATCCATCTGCCTACGTCCCAGAATCTGCTCCTTTGCACAAGTTAAAACTGGAGGCCAGCCTTTCCTTTTTTCTTTTATTTTTCGTAATGTGTAAAGTTGCCAGGAGCAAACACGATTTCTCAGGGTTTTGGCTTAAATTCAGGAGCCAGGCCTGTGAACGGCTTCAGTGCTGTTCAGCACCCTTTTCCCTTTATGTGGAACGATCCTGACTTCCCTCCCTGGCCACGAACGTCACGTTGCCAAGCAGCTTTGTAAGTAGCATCCCTGTTCCTTCTGACACCACTGCATTTGTGAATGAGCCTGCGGGGTGTTTGCCCAAGACCAGGGTGTCCGTCAAAAGACAAATGTGCGGGGAGCTTTCTAGCAGCCTCCCAGCGGTGGCTGGAACGCCCCTCACCTGCTCTCCCCCTTCGGAGCATGCTCACGGAACGCCTTTTCTCTTCATTTCTTTTTCTCTTTTAGCCAGAGCTACCTGCAAGCGGCAAGGGACGCATCTGCTGCCCACAGCCTGGACCTCTCTGCCAAGTACAACTCCCCGAAATTCCGCTCCCGGAACCAGAGCTACATGCGAGCCGTCAGCACCCTGAGCCAGGCCAGCTGTGTGAGCCAGGTTGGGAACCCTTTCAGTCCCCTGTGCCTCGGGTCCACGCTCTGAGCCCTGTGTGCCAGGCGGTCACCTGCTGGGGGGGCGGCGGCCCAGCCTGCGTCAGGGGAAGGCTGTGAGCGCACGTGGTGCTCCTGCCTGGACTCGCCTGACGGCAGACACGGAAAGTCCATGTCACTCGGTTCTCGACACCCCTCCTCTGTGTGGGAGCGACGTGTCAGCCGGGCCAGCGGCTGTCTTTCCCAGGAGGCTTCCGCCGACAGGCAGGCTCTCGGTGCCGGCCTCCCCCAGACGCTGCGGGTCCAGTGACAAGAGTGGAAAGTGATGGGTGGTACTGGGTGTCCCCACGGTTGTGCCTGTCAGGCTCGCAGGCGCCACATGCAGCCCAGGGGGACGGCGGGCATGGCTGCTGGCAAGACAGGGGCCCCAGCGGGCTCTCCCGTCCCGCCGTGAGCTGTGCGAACAAGACCCCAGAGCCAGCTGGGCACCGGCTGGTGCCTTCATGCCGGGGCCCGGGGGAGAGACCCGAGCTGGACCGCTCGCTGTTTAACAGGGCAGGTTCCTGCTGACTTTAGCTGCCTTTGAGGGCGGTGCCTGAGCCGGACTCGAGTTGTTGGGGTCCCCCCTGGTGCCGTCCTCCACCACTGCAGGCCAGGAGTGCGGCTCCGTCGGAGCCCTGCTCGCCCCCTCTCCCCTGTCACTGGGAGCCTGGGAAATCCCCTAACGGCCGTGAACTTTCCCGTCAGTGGGGAGAGTGAGACAGTGGCCTGGGATTGTCGGCAGAGGCGGTGCCGCACGCACAGCACACGGGGCAGGAGGCTGGCGAGTGCTGGGTAGAGAGGGGCCCGTGCTGAGTCCTCAGTAGATGACAGCCGTCAGTGCTGCTGCCAGAGTAATAGCAATGGTGGCCGTGGGTAAGGATGCTAGACCGCCCCGGCTCACGCCCCGCGGTGAGCTTCCGGCCGCCCGCCAGGCGCTCCGGGGAGCTGAAGACGGGCTTGCCACAGGCTTTAACGGCCTCATAATGGTAGTCTGTTCATTTCGCCGTTGTTTCTCTTATCAGAAAACCGTACCCTGGACTGTCAGGGATTTTCCTGTCCCACAACCGAAGAAAGCCATACCTTGTTAATCAACTCAGAAGTGATTTTTCTTTAAAAACAGGATGAGGTTTCCATCCACAGCAAAGAGAAACCCAGTGACCCTTCTCCCCGCAAGACCGGGAAAGGACCGTTTCTGGTCTGTAACCAGGGCTGTCCCGGCCGTAGCCCCGAACCCCGGCTGGGCGAACGGGGGCAGTGGGTCACGCCACCGTCCGAACTCAAACGCCCCAGCAGATAATAAAACGGAATAACAGCACAGGTGTCCAGAAACTGGATTGCTGTGGTTATCGGGTCAGTGGGGACACGCCAGTTTCAGAACAGAGCCCAAGGTGACGCTAGGAGATAGTAACTCAGGAGAGCAGCTGCGCACAGAGGCACCCTCCCTATGCTCCCCTGCACCCGGAGAAGGAGCTGCGCCCACACCTGTCCTGAGAGGCCGGCTTCCTTTCTACTTCCAGCACCTGCGTCACCGAAGTGACCTGCGGGGCTGGCAGTGGGGGCAAGCCTTGCCCTATGGACAGGGGACTCCTCTAATTTGTTTTCTTTTACTTCTTTAAGTACAGTCGACACAATGTTACCTTAGATTCAGGCTACAGCACAGAGATTTGACTCTTACATGTTACAGGAAGCTCACCACCTGTCCTGTTACGTCACTCTTACATTGTACTTGCCCCCCCTCACCAATGCCTTTTATTCCTGGGACTCATTCACTCCGTTAGAAGCCTGCACCTCTGCCCCTTCACCCATCCCCCACCCCGTGCCCGGCAACCATGTTTGTTCTCCATGTTTATGGGTCTGATTCTGCTTTCTCTCTGTTTTCACTTGCTCTCAACAAACAGATTTCAGGTGAACCCATGCCACGCCCCTTCAGACATTCTGGGAAACCGGCCAGCTCCCCCAGGGCTCCTTGTCATTATTGTGCGCGTAAGACATGCACAGCCCTCAATACACGTGCTCTTGTGGCCCCAGCTGGGATTTCCAAACATGTCAGTAAAAAAACAACAACTCTCTGAAAACATGCGTCATTGTAAATAACAGCAGTAGTAGACCAGTTGGCTGTTCGCAGTGTTACTGATTTGGATGACTTTGACATTTGGAATGCTGGGTCATTCTGCTGGCTGAGTTCTAGGCTAGGACTTTAAACTGCGCAATTTTTAATTCTGAAAGAAGCATATGTTCCCTTAAGACGCTCCTGGCACCCTGGAGGTGGGAGGAGCCACTTTACACGTGGGAGCCCGTCCATGGTAATTGCGTGTGCGACCCTGGCCAGCGCACTCCGCCAAGTCGGGCAGGGAGAGCAGCTCCCAGCCCTCGAGGACGGTGCCACGGGGCTGACGCCTCTGGGAACCCCTCAGTGTCCCTGAGACGCCCGACCGGCTCACCCTTCATCTCTAATGCTCAACATCTCTGCAGCACAAACGTGACATTAAAAGTCTAAGTGAGCCTGTGACACGGGCTTAGCTGGAAGCCGTGCTGTGAGATGAACTTGAGTCGTTGAGCTCAGGTCTGGCTCCTCTGAGCTCAGGGGCCTGGTAAGAGTCCGCGTGGGTGTTCGGGGGTCCGGTCTGGTGCCTGGGGGCTGCCTGCTGGCAGCGAGCGGCCAGGGCCGTGATAAAAAATAAGCTCCCACCTTCGTGTCAACCGGCTTGAGGGATAGGATCGGTTGTTAACCACGCGAGTTCCCACCTGGAGGGGTCTCTCTGGAAACTCTGGAAACACAGTGGATGTGTTGCCGTTGGGGCGCCGTGGGCCTGACCCAGAGGCTGCCTGATGTGCCTGAGCACCAGCACTGAGCCTTCCTTCACCGTCCTTAGCCCCCGGGGTCGCCAGTGCGCCCGCCCACCGGCCAGGACCCCAGCGGTGCTGTGTCCTCGGGACGGTGCTCCCTGCCGTCTCAGAGAAGACAGCTGGCCTCTGCTGGGTTCCACTGCACCACGCACGCGCACTGTCTGTGTGCCCGGGTCTAGATCCAGCACGAAGGAGTGCCCACAGTTTGCACATGCCAGAAACACACTTAGAGCTATAGACTCGAAGACCACCTAATCCTCCGTCACCTGGTAAATCATAGTGTGACCGTGCTGTGGTCCCCATCACTGCAATGGGCTCTGCCGGTGACTGTCACCCAGGGGCCACCCAGCAGGGCATGACCATGTGGTTTCCCAGACACGTGAACGGGAGCTCCTTCCACCTGCGCGGGGACTTGGGGATGCCCAGCAGCGAGGGGGGACCCGGTCTCAAGGCAGACACCCGCCACAGCCAGGCAGAGCACGGTCCGTGTCTGCGCCCACAGAGATGAGCGGACGGCCCCCAGCCCCGCGCTGCCTGCCTCCCTCCCGACCTCCCGGCCCCGCCACCCCGGGCGGCCGCTTTCCCATGCTACCTTGTCACCCTTGCACACCCCACGTGGAAGGCCTGTGTCCCACCCGGAGGGGTCACAGAGCCATGTGATAAGTGCCCTGAAGTGGCTCCTTCCAAGCCCTGGCCCCTCCAAGCAAGCCGCAAGGACGCATCCCTGCTTGGTCTCGGGTGACAAGTGGCAGGGGGGCTGAGTCCCCAGACCTCGCCGACTCCTCTGAAGGGGGGTGGAGGCCCCGCATGGAGGGCGCACCCCCTGGAGGCACGGCCGAGCTGCGGGGGAGCCAGGGCTCTTAGCGTTAGTGGGATCCCAGGCTCCAGCCAGGCGGACCCCCCGCCCCCTCCTGCCCTCACCCGTCAGGTGGCTCCGACGGGTTTCTGTTCACCCACAGCCGAGGTAACTCTGAAAACCTGCCCTGTTTCCTGGAGGCGGGAGACGGGGCTGGGGTCTGCGCGGTGGGACGGCGGGGCCGCCATCCCGGCCGAGGAAGGACACTGCCCTCCCACGGCTCCGGCCGGGGCCTCGTGGCCCCTTCTTTCCTCTTCCTCTTTAAAAAGCTTCTCTGGCACTATGATCGCCTCCTTCCATCAGGCCTCTGCTTCCGAAAAATGGTGGTAAAAATCGCTAACGAAACTTTCCATCATATCCGTGCTGAAGTGTGCAGCTCGGCCTGTTAAATGCATGGAGAGTGCAGTGCCGCCCCCATCACCGACCGTCTCCAGGACCCTCCCGTCTGGCAGAGCTCCAACTCCGTCCCTGCCAAACACCGGCCCGCGCCCCCAGCCCCGCACCCCCATCTCTGTGTCCTGCAGAGGTGAGGCCCCCAGCCCCTCGCCCCCATCTCTGTGTCCTGCAGAGGTGAGGCCCCTGGGACCCCGCGCCCCCATCTCTGTGTCCCCGTGGAGGTGAGGTCCCCAGGGACCCCGCGCCCCCATCTCTGTGTCTCCGCGGAGGTGAGGCCCCCAAGGACCTCGTGCCGGTGGAATCACACAGCGTCTTTCCTTCTATGACTGGCTTCTTTCCTTCCGCAAATGTCCCTGCGGTCCGTCCACATCATAGCAGGAGCCCTAATCTGCTCTGTCTCCACGGCTGGCTGACAGTCTGCCAGTGCACGTATGCTTACAAACACTGTCTGGCTCAGTCCCTGCTGCTGGTCCTCACGGATAAATGCCCCGGAGTGGCCTCGCCGGACCCAGTGCCTCTCCTTGTAGTCTCTGGTGACACCACCACCCTGTTTTCCAGGGTACATCCAGCTGGCCACACGCCGGGCTATGTCTGCCCAAGCCCATCAGGACTGCTGTGGAGCCCACCCCAGCTCTGCCACACCCAGGACGGTCACCCTGTCACTTCCGCATTTTCCCAGCCTGCCCTGCTTGGGCTCCTTGGCGCCCACATCCTCCAGAAGCATGTCCACTTGTGTTTCTGAGTTTATGGTTCACAAGGAAGACAGAGGAAGCTTCTGGCCACGCTGGTTGTTCCCACAGCTTTTACCCCTTGGCTTGGCGTTCCCCTGGCATCCCAGGGAACAGGCCATGGTTTGAGTCCCGAAGAACAACCACATCCACTCCCAGCCCTTCAGGCCCGTTGAGCGCATCAGCCCGCCGAGAACACACCATTTCCGTTCCTCTCTGGACCAAAGCTTGAGATCCTTCTCAACTACTTTGGTTTCTTTGGGAGAAATAAGTCGCCTTCATTTCCTGAACCTCATGGGTGTGTTTCCGTAGCTGTCAGCACTGGCCAAGTGGTCCTTGATGAGATGTTAGCCTTTAAAATGCAGGAGCAGGTTGACGGTTCTCTGCCTTGAGGACAGAGCTCCGGGCCGCGGCGGGTCTGCGGGAGGGCGGCCGGGAACCCCGCGGCCAGGGGGGGCGGGCAGCGCGCCATCGCTCAGAGTTTGGCCTTTCCAGGCTGTCTAACGTGGGCCTTGGGCACGGTGACGTAAAACGGTCTGAGGCCTCTTGATAGAATTCCCCGGGAGGGAAAGGAGAGCGCGAGGCGCGTGTAGTCAGTGTCGTGCTTCCACCCAGCCGGCGTGCGTCCCCGGGCTCGAGGCTGCCGCGCTGCGAGGGTCGTGCTTTGTCTGGACCCGATGTGTCTGCCCCTCCAACTTCAGACACCCTCACGCGGGCTTCCTCTGGTCTTTCCTGCCGCCGGGACCCAGAGACCCTCCTCCTCATGCTGGGGGTCGGGTGGCCGGCCTGCCTTTGCCCCCCCACACTTTCCTCCACCGTCTCCGGAGCCGGAGACGGCGCCAGAAGGCCACGCTCAGGTCTGCAGTTAGAGACTCTGGGAGAAAGCAGCTTGCTTTCCTGTTAGAGAGGAAACGGCTCTGTCGCCTGCTTTCGCCCTGCGAACAGGCAGGGGACAGCTACCAAGCTGGTGTTTCCAGCAGACGATTTTGTCTGTCAGCGCCCCCCAGGGAGTTCCGAAGTCGTGGGCGGCCTTCCGGCGGAGCGATGGCACATCCGGGTGTGAGAGGTAGACGCGGCAGGTGCAGGACGGAGGCACCACGAGGACAGGGTGGGGAGGGAGGGGGCGTGCTCCACACACGAGGACCACCGCCCGGGAGCCAAGGAAAAGCATGTCCCCTGCCAGCAGCCACTGAGCCCACGTCGAGGCCCTCCAGCCGACCTGACGGTTGTGCCCGTGTGTGCCCGCCACCTGCCGTCCCACCCCGGGCCAAAGCCTTGATACTGTCTTCATACATTTGGAACCTTAGGTTCCCAGGGTGACTCCATGCCCGGAAACTAAATTACGAGCTTGAAAATTATTTCTGCACCTGCTAAACTATCAAAGGAGGTGAGCGTCTAACATCCCAGGCCGAAGAGCGGCGTGCGCGGACGCACATGACGCAGCCTGTTAACTAACGGACAGATGCCCCGGCTGTGTCTTTCTCTCCTGGACTCATGGTCCTGCCACCTCCTGGGGAGAAAGAGATGAGCTTCCTGCCAGATTTCTGCTTGGTTTCCATGGTGATGCTTGGAGGCGGGCTCAGCACCTCGGCCTGGGACGGTGGTGGAGGCGCTGGAGCCAGGACGCGGGGGGGGGGGGGGGGGGGGGGGGGGGGGGGGGGGGGGGGGGGGGGGGGGGGGGGGGGGGGGGGGGGGGGGGGGGGGGGACGCGTGTGTGCTCACTGCCCAGGTGCCGTGCTCCACCCACCCTCTGCCTCCTGTCCTGGGCGTTCCAGCAAGCCACCCTTTCAGCCACCCTCAGGGGCCCCCAGGATTTCAGTAACATCTTGGCAGTGACAATTTTCTCAGTGTTTGTGAGAAATAACCCAGTAAGAGCCATTCCCTAAGCTTAATGGAGCCCCAAGGCCAATTTCAACTTCACTCTACTGAAGAGACAGCACCCAAAGACCGGGCGTGTTTTGTTCTCTCTCGTTCTCCCGGGACCTGGCCACAACCCCCGGCCTGTGTCACTGTCACCCGTGCATTCTTGTTGCAGATGAGCGAGGCGGAGATGAACGGGCAGTTTGAGTCGGTGTGTGAGTCTGTCTTCAGCGAGGTCGAATCCCAGGCCATGGACGCCCTGGACCTTCCCGGATGCTTCCGGACGCGAAGCCACAGTTACCTGCGAGCCATCCAAGCCGGTTACTCCCAGGACGATGAATGTATCCCCGTGATGACACCCTCCAACACCACCTCGACCGTCAGATCCGCAGCAGGTAAAGCTGCCCTCCCCCCCCCCCCCGGTGAGAGCCGTGCAGGGGTGCAGTCTCCCTCCCAGAGGAGCAGACGCCCCTTCACCCCAGATGCGACACGTTCTCCGAATGGCTCTTGTCCTATTGTCCTGTTTGCAATGGTCTTTTGAAACATTTCTTTTGTCGATAACCTTTCTTCTTCTTAGAATGCAACCTCTTAGTTATCAAAGTTTTCTAAATTATTAATCAGGTATGACTTCTCGGAAGTTTTCTGCAGGAAAAAAGTTTAAGGGCTGACATGTGGGAAATGGCTGTGCTTGAAATACCAAAGTTTAATGGCTGGCGGTGAAGTGCGAGCGGATGTGCCGGGGCCCCAGACTCCGCGCCTCCCGGTCGGCTCTGCGCGTCTGCCGTGGGGGAGCGGTGGAGGGGGGGGGAGGGGGCAGATCCGTGACGTGACTCCGGGCCCGGAGCACGCCCTTCCTTCCTGGAAATTCTCTCCTCATCCTCTTCAGTGGCGCGGTGGGCTTCCCTTCTGGAAAACCACACCCACCCTCTGAAGACTTACCACCTAAACGACACATCGAGATTTCGCTGCGCTGTTCCTGTTGGTGTAACACGATGAGTACACATGCCCAGGGAGACCGTAAACACCGCCAGCCATAAAGGCCTGCCGGGTCCCCTGTGAAGGCCAAGCACGGAGAGTTAGAAACAGGCAGTGTTGGGAGTGAGGATGTCTGAACACTGTCAGAGGCAGAAGCGGCGGGTGCGTTGGAGCAGGGAAGGGGCACACCAGAGAGGAGAGCTGGGGGTGACGGGGAGCAGGGAAGGGGCA
>PISW01009084.1:0-65397 GCA_004023785.1 Mungos mungo | reverse complement strand
GGGGAGTGCCGTTCAGCCTTCAGGGACAGGGGGCCAGTCTTCTGCACGCCGGATGGAGGGTCCGTGTGCGGCCTCCAGGGTGGGAGCCGGGATGGATGAGGGAGAGTCAGTCCTGGGCATCGGTGAAGGCAGCAAGGACATTCCATCCCGGAGCAGAATTCTCCTACTTTTGGGGAAAGAGTCTTTCACGGAGGAGGAAGAATTCCGCCCCACAGTCAAGGACCAAACGAAACCACTGGCCTCCTTGGGTGGAGCCGCCCTGACCTGCACTTATTTCTTGAGCCTCAGCTGGAGAAGCTGCTGGTTCTCTTCTGAGACAAGGAGCCGGGCCTTCAGAGAAGACCCAGGGAAGGGGCGCCGTGGCCTTGGGGACACCTGCCGTCTCCCCCTTCCCCCTTTCCCTCCAGGCCCTTCCTGCAGAGAGATCGGCAGTAGTCAGTGATGCCTTTGCCCCATGATTGGGTGTGAGCCTGTCATATAATTATCTTTTCATCTGAAGGAAAGACCCTGGCATCAGGGGATAAGGTGTTAGTGATGGGACCCAGAGAGGAAGAGTCCAAATAACAGAAACATTAAACAGAATCTCGAAGAGACACCTGCACTCCCTCTTCCGTTCAGTGTCATTCACCAGAGCCAAGGTTGGAAACAGCCTAAATGTGTCCGATGCGTGAACAGGGATAGAGCGTGCGTGAGTCTATACAGTGGAGTCGTCTTCCACCCGGAAAAAGAAAGTCTGCCATTTGCAACAATGTGGATGAACTTGGAGGGCGTGATGCTCCGCGAAATAAGCCAGATACAGAAGGACGGGCTCGGCGTGACTCCGTGTGTATGTGAAGTCCGACGAGTCCCCCTCACGGAGGCGGAGAGTCGGGTGGTGGACGCCGGGGGGCTGAGGGGAAGTGGGGGGACGCTGCTCTGCAGACATCAGGTTTCAGTTGTGCAAGACAAGGGAGCTCTGGAGTTGTGCTTCACATCGTGCCTGTAGTTAGCAACACGGTGTCACACACGGAAGAACTCGTTACGAGCATAGATCTCCAACTAACGGTTCTTATGACGAAAAAAGGAGAAACTGCAGGAGGAAACTTCTGGAAGTGATGTGCTCATTACCTTGATCAGGACGATAATTTTATGGGCACCTGTGAATGTTCAAAAGCACCAAATTATACACATTAAATACGGATGGGGTTTTGGTATATCAATGATACGTAAGTAAATCTGTTTTAAGAACACAAAGGAAAACACATAAACAAAAATCCCACTTAGAACCAGTGGAACGCCTCACGGATAAACCCACCTTCCAAATGAATGAAATTGTCAAATAAGCTCATAAACCAGGTAGGGAAGTCCCCCCGGGAAGCCAAGAGCCAAGAGGGACTCCGGGACAGGAATGGCCACAGCCGGTGGAAAGCCAGCTGGGGAGTCAGACGCTAAGGCTCCCGCTCAAGGAGGCGACCCCACCGCTGTGGGACTGGCTTTACGGGTCTCCCAAGATCACACAACGGAATCTGAAAATGTACGCAAACGCTTTGGAATTTCAAACGGGTGCTCTATGAACGTAGGTGTTGTGTTAAATCAGCATCTGGGTATCAGTAAAACAGTAACGGCCCCCACCCTGTGCTCTTAGCATTTTGTGCTTTTCAGCCTCTCTGAGACCAGGGTGCACAGCCCCCTGCAATCCTGGGGGCTGGCAGACGTCACCCCCTTATGCACCAGGGATGTCTGGATTTGGGGGGAGGCTGAGCACGTGTGACCGCTGCCCCTCCCCCCGCCTGCCTCTCTGACAGCCATCCTGCCCCCCTTTCTGTCTCCTTGTGCTTCTTGCACATGTCAGGGCTTTCCATTTGGAAGTGCACCCCCCCCCTTAGGTCTCTGTATCCGTTCCCTACCGGGAGACCCCGTGTGTGGAGGAAGTATCTGTTCATTTATTCATTCAGACAATTGTGGGGCGGTTGTTACACCCCAGGCAGGTGCAGCGTCTTCAGGGACGCCGGCCGTGGGTGGGGAGCCGACCGTCTGGGGTGGGGGGTGGGGGAACAGACAGCGCCAATGTAAAGAAACAAAGATGTAAATAAAACTCCCGCTGAGGGCCGTGAGCAGCGTGGCGAGGTGCGTGGTCGAGGCTTGTAGGAGCTGCTCAGCCGTGGCCTTGAGGGAGGGGATTTACGATCCGTTCCATAAACATTGTGACCATTTTACATCAAAACCCAGGCGCCGTGCACATCTCTATATAAAACTGGAAGTTTAATAAAAACGATATTTACCCTTACGGTGTGTGATGTGCTGTGACACTTGTGTCTTCTGTTCTATTAGAACAGGTTGGGCTCTGCTGCTTTAGAAATCGTCTCTAATCCGTCAGGGACTTAAAATGACAAAGCTTTATCTTTCGCTTGAGCTGGGCAAGTCCTAGATGGCTGGGGCCAGGGTTTGGCAAACCGTAGGGCACAGATCAAACCTAGCCCGTGGCCTGTTTTACAGAGCACAGAAGCTAAGATGTTTTATCTTTTAAGAGTTAAAGGAAAATGAAGAAGAGAATGTGACTGAAAACTGACATATCCTGCAAAGCCTTTCCAAAACAAGTTTTCTGACCTCTGGTCTCGGACGGCAGAATCCTTCTTCCGGGAGCTCCTCTCAGGACTGGGCCAGTATCTTGGTCCTGGCCGGTTATTGTAGCCGAAAGAGAAATAATTGGAGAGTCTTGTCCTTGCAATTAACTGGTTCGACCGTGTCATATCACGACTCTATGCTCGCGATGGCGGCAGGGCTCTGTCTGACCTGGGGGCCCAGGAAATGCCGTCTCGGTGGGGGTCAGATAAGGGTGCCCATCTGGAAATATTTGGCTGCCCACGTCTCCTACCACACTCTCTTTGGTTGTTTTCAAAAACCCTCGTTGAGGGGCGCCTGGGTGGCTCAGTTGGTTAAGCCTCCGACTTCAGCTCAGGTCATGATCTCACAGTTCGTGGGTTCAAGCCCCATGTCAGGCTCAGTGCTGACAGCCCAGAGCCTGGAGCCTGCTTCAGGTTCTGTGTCTGCCTCTCTCTCGGACCCTCCCCCGCTCACACTCTGTCTGTCTCTCTCTCTCTCTCAAAAATAAATAAATGTTTAAAAAAAAAAAACAAACCCTCGTTGACCACCATTCTGCTCTCTGACTCTGTGAGTTCCGCTGGTTTAGATTCTTCACAGAAGTGAGGCCGCACAGTACTTGTCGTTCTGGGTCTGGCTTGCTTCACTGAGCATCATGCCCTGGAGGGTCTTCTGTGTGGTTGCAAATGGCGGAACTTCCTTCCTTTTGAAGGCTGACTACCCCCCTGTGTGTATGGGTCGGTGTGTAAAATATGTACAACGTGTGGGTGTTTCTGTGTGTGTTTATGTGTTATACATACCTCACAGCTCATGACCCGTCCGTCCTGAGACGGGTGTGCAGGTTGTTTCACGACCGTGGGGTGAGAGTGATCTAACGCTGGCACGAGACTGCAGTTGACCGTTGTAGCGGACTGTGTTGCGCACTTGAAATGTGCTGACAGAGCAGATCTGACGTGTTCCCCCCCGCCCCCCCCCCCCAGGCAAGTCTGTGTGGGCGGGCTCGACGGTGCTCGGCATGTCACACTGTGTGCACACTAGACACATCACGTGTACACGTTAACTAACACAATGTCTGTTTGTCAGTTACACCGCAACAAAACAATGTTTCTTGGGGTCCACTGAGTTGACGTCCTGACCCGCTGACAGTGGGTCACACCGAGTGGGACGTGGAGCGTGGCCCAAGACGAGGTCAGAGAGTGAGCCCGGATTTTCTAAGAAAGGGCAGGGAGTCACTGGAGAGTTCAGCAGGGGACCTGATCTGACTCGTGCTCTAGAAATAACCTGGGATCTGGCTGCATGTGGGCAACAGATTGAGGACAGAGGATTGCACGATCAGGAGTTACTGCAAAAGGTCCAGGCAGGCCGCGCGGGATGGGAGTGTGGTGGGGGGGAGGGGGGCGGCGGTGAGGGGGAGTGGTGAGGGGCAGGGGCGGGGCTCAGCTAGGAAGCAGGCTGTGGTGGTGCTGAGTGCTGGTCCCTCGTGATGGGGAGCCCCCGGCTGGTTCCTCATGCTGCCCCGAGAGAAAGTAGTTTGGGGGTTCCGATCCATTTCAAGTCAGTTTTTTAAATGTTTATTCACTTTTTGAGAGAGGGAGAGTGCTGGTGGGGGCAGAGAGAGAGGGAGACACAGAACCAGAAGCAGGCTCCAGGCTCTGAGCTGTCAGCACAGAGCCCGACGCGGGTCTCGAACTCACAAACTGTGAGATCATGACCTGAGCCGAAGCCGGACGCTTAACAACTGAGCCCCCCAGGCCCCCCCGCATCGATTTCATTACAAATTAGGAAGAAAGTATTGACAATCAGCTACAGTTATTCTTGCCACCCAAAACCCTCTCGCAAAGTCGCCTGTAAGCAGCAGGAAATGGTTGGCTCTGAGGAAATTTCTAAGAATAAGTGACCGGGTATCATCCCCGTTGGCAAATGTCACCGCCTAAGACAGACGCTATCAGCACTTGTGAGTGTTGTTTGTCATCCCGGAGCTAAATTATGCCTGTTGAGATGACGCGGGAGTCGGAACGGCTGGCAAGCGTTTATCAGGCTGGTCTCCCGGACCCACGAGGGCCGAGATCCTCTGGCGAGTCTGCCTGCCCGGCCCGGGGGACCCACCCACACTGAGGGCTCAGGGGGCCTCTCCCTTTCAGAGAGAAGCGGCTCCCTTTCCGGGCTGTGGAGTCAAGAGGAAGTTGACTTACCCACCCCTTAACCAGGAGCTAACGGCCATTCTTCTGTTGGATTGCGGTGAGACGCCGGGAAGCCAGCCAGCCGTCCCCTCCTGGACCATGAATTTCAGGTCTCTCTGCTCCGTGGGGCCACAGCACAAAGCTTTTTATGGTCTTTCATGCACATGGGAAACAGGTGGAATGGAAAGTTGTCCGTACTGGCCTGGAGACCAATTTTATTGTCTAGTTCGTTCCTATTTTGCCGTGTGATGTGGAGCCCATTGCTTGACGCCTCTGTTTTCCTTTTTTGTTTTTGAAAATTCAGACTCTGTGAAAATCAACTGTTGCAACCATTTAGCAAACCTTTCCGGAGAGGTTAGTGGGTCGCTGGGCCTGGACGGAGAACGCCGGCATACGGAGAGCAAATGAACACCCCAAATAGTGTTGTCGGGTCTGCAGGGAAGTTCCCGGTATGGATGCCCTCCGACCTTCCGGAGCTGTTAACAGGCCCCGTGCCCCTTGGCGGTTTATCACGCCTCCTCCCTTCTCTCCCTGCTTTGTGATCTCGGAGCTGGGCCCGCAAACCTCTCCGTGGTCAGCGGCTGTGATGTGGGGCTTTTCCGGTGGGAGGGCCTGGCCAGGGCGTCCCTTCTAGTGAAGGAAAGAATGATTTTCTTTCAGCTGGAAAGCCCCACCTACCTGCAGGTTAGAAAGCACCTCGCACCTGCAAGAAATAACGCCATCTTTTCGGAACTCTTGAGAATCTCCACTGGAGGTTCTGACTCCAGCTTTAGGGTCCTGAAGGGGCTCGTTTAAAATGGGGCTTCTTTTTCTTTTTTTAATGTGGATTCTTAGTCCTCACACCGAGATGCTGAGTTAATCTGATTTAACTCCGCGTGAAATGGCCTCTTTGTACACATTTGTAACGCACGATTCTTACAACAACCTTTTTAAGTGCCTGGACCTCGTTTTATTGCTTTGCGAAGCGTCTGGCACTTAGAGTGGAGGTGGGGTGGGGACGGAGCCCGAGCCCCTGTCTTGTGATCCCTGATGGTATTTCCTTCCCACTAATCTGCTTTTCTGGCATAAAATGAAACCTCTTCTGTTCCCTCCATATAAGGGATGAGGAAATTGAGTCAGGCAAACAATTTCATTTTTCAAATATCTTCGAATATTTTTTCCCCATTGTAGAAAATTTGTTAAACACAGACGTTTATAAAGAAGACAATAAAACGAACCTTGCCTTCCAGCGCCTGGAGACACGTTGTGACACTTCCATTTCCTGTTTCGTTGCTCTGCATCTATCTTGATTTTAACAAGATGATGATCATATTTTTACTTTTGCTTTTTTCATTTCAGAGTTGGATTGGTTTGCTACTGGCGCTTCAGAAAGCGTCCCTGAACCCAGTGGCTTGAAACAGCTGTCATTTGTGACTACTCATGCAGCGGCCGAGTGGCCGGGCCGGGGGCCTTCGTCCCGGGTGGGCGGTGGGGGCGCTGGGACCAGAGACCAGGCTGGCCCTTCCTGTCCACAGCCGTAGCGGAATCACGAAAGGACAGGCAGGGATGCGTGCCTTGCCCTCGGCCTGGGCTGACAGCAGGAGCTCTGTTTCTCCTGCCTTCTTGCTCCTAGAGGACAAAGGCTTTCTTTTCTGTCTCTTGCCCCAGAGCCTCCGGCGAGCAAAGAGGAAATCACCCCTCACTCTCTCCTGCGCTCCGCTCTGTCTGGCTCCTGCCACTGTGCGTTCTGCGGGAACACTCAGGCTCGTTGGAGACGCTCTCCGATAACACGCCCTGGGTAATTTCCTCCGCAGATGAACATGAGGAGAAAATGATGATTGCATTATTAGATCATGCGGTTGTATCTGAGGCGGCCCCAGCGCCGGATGGAAACTCAGGAGAGGGTCAGCTTCCCACGCGAAGGGAGAAAACTGCGTCCTGTGTTCTTCCCCGGGTTCACGCGGGCGACGGTGTGGGGCGGGCGGGGGTGGCCCTGGAGGCCCCCGCTCTCCCGTGGGGGCCTGGCGGGACTTCTCGGCGGACCCGGAGAGGACGGGCCTCTGCGCTGAGGCCTGCGGAGGGCAGAGGCCACACAGCACTTTTTCTCGCTCTGGTTTTTACTACTTCTTCTTACACCACGTTGGGGAGCCGTTTTCTAGACAAAACCAGAGGGTTCTTGTGTGGGGTAACCAGTCAGTCACATGACGGGGGGCCGGAAGTCACGCACCCCCAGACCACCTCCTCGCTCTCCCAGGCCACACGGAGCCCCCTCCCTTTCCTTAAAATGCCACCGTTTGCTTTCTCTGTAAGATTCCTTGCATCCGGCTTTCGGACTGTGGCTTAACTTTGCCGCGGGCGTAAACTTCTAGATCACCGCTTGCATTGCTTTCATTGTCTTATTTTATTAGTCTGATTTTAAAATTTTATTTGAAATCCCTTTCTTTGGTTTTAGATTCTGGAATGCATTCGTTGACAAGCCACTCTGGACACGGGATGGGGGCGAGGGGCATGTGATGTTCTAGGCCGGGGGGCAGGGGAGGATTCAGGCTCGGCTCCTACCAAGCAGCCACCCAGCTCAAACATGCCCAACCACACCCAAGACGCCGCGTAAGGCTGTACAGGTTGCGCATTGCACACGGGCAGGCCCAAGGCAGTATCAGTCACATCCTGGACATTGTAGATCCCAGGACTTGGAAGGCAGTCATATAGCAGACAACAATGAAGTGCCTGATTCTAACCCATTATGATTACCTTCTGGAGGAAAGAGGAGGCGCTGTTTTCTAATGTGCACAGGGTGCCCTGTGGACTGATGGCGGCTTTGCTGCATGAACATTTTCAGGGGGTGTGTGATCGCCTGCGGTGTTCCGGAGTGGTGGTTCCTTCCACAACATTTCACGGGCACTTACTGGGCACTGATTGTGTGCCAGGCCCACCCCGAGGCCTGGGGAAGAGCCAGAGCAATAGGGAGCTACATCCACCTGGGGAAGACTAGCGCGACAGAGCCAAGGACACGCGTGGCTGAGCGTCCCCCGCCGTGGCAGGCACGCTCACGGCAGAGGCGGCGTGAAAACAGAGCTGAGCCGAAGTGGACGCTCGACTGACTGAGCCACCCAGGCGCCCCTAATCAATCCTCTTTTGACATGTAGAATGTTTCCCTTTTTTTGTTTCTTTCTCTTTTCCTTTCATTTTTGTTCTATAAAAAGTAAGGCAACAAATAAACTTTATAGAGATTGGTTAGGACTGGCGATAAAACTGTATTATGTAATTAAAATTTGCTAAGAGATTAGAATTCAAGTGTTTCCACCAAAAAGCCCCTCAAACCCTGAATATGTAATTAACTTGTTGGGGTAAAGCCTACCACAATGTATACGTATATCAAATCATCACTTTTTACACTTTAAATACACGTTTTCAATTAAATCTCCACAGTGCTAAAAAAAAAAGAAAAATATTAGAAAATATAGAATGACTTTATTAACATCAGAATGACATGTTAATAACGGGTCAAAGGATATTACAAGTGATTATGAAGTACAACTTATCATGATATAGGGTTCAGTTCTTCATGAAAACAGAACAGCCTTAAATCTGTAAGCACTCAATAACAAAGCTTCAAAATACAAGAAGCAAAAATTTACATAAATGAAAGGAGAAATAAATATCAATTGGCAATTGTAGTTGCGCGTTTGAACTCTTCTCCCTCAGTAACTGATAGACTAAGTCAGCAGAAATTCGGTAAGTTGAGTCTTTGAGAAAACAAGTCATTTACTCACGTCCACTCAGGGAGTGAAAGATCCAGGATTCTGGGTCAAGAGTGACCCCATAGTGTTCTCTGTCCTACTCTGCAGGTGTAGTGTCTGAAAGCAAAAGTACGTCCAATCCTTATTTATTAAAATTTTGTTTTATTTTTTTAATAGTTTATTGTCAAATTGGTTTCCATGTAACACCCAGTGCTTCTCCCCACAAGTGCCCCCCACCATGACCATCAGCCCTCCCCCCCCTCCCCCTTCAGTCCATGGTTCGTCTCCAGTATTCAGTAGTCTCCCTTGATCTGTGTCCCTCACTCTCCTCAGCTCTCTTTCCCCCTTCCTCTCCCCATGGTCCCCTGCCAGGTCTCTCCTGTTAGACCTATGAATGCAAACATATGGTATCTATCCTTCTCTGCCTGACTTATTTTGCTTAGCATGACCATTTTAATGTTTATCTTAGAGAGACAGACAAACCGAAAATGGGGGAGGGGCAGAGAGAGACAGAGACAGAATCCGAGGCAGGCTCCAGGCTCTGAGCTGTCAGCACAGAGCCCGAGGCAGGGCCTGAACTCACCAACCATGAGATCATGCCATGAGCTAAAGTCGGACGCTTAACCAAGACTGAGCCACCCAAGTGCCCCACGTTCAGTCCTTATTAAAATAAGTAATAACATAAATGCCCCAGTGAAAATACCCTCTTAAAGATCGGAGGCATAGGTTCTTGGCCGGGGAAGATTTCATAGCCAGCTCTGAGACCTCGGGCAGGCCAAGTGCCCCCTCTGAGCCTCAGTTTCCTCCTCTGTGTGATGGTAATGGCGGTACTTTCCCTGATGACCTCCCAGGGACGTTGAGAATCTGTGACCAGCATGGGGTGCTATGAAGGAAAGTCACAGGTACTTTCCAGAGAGGGAGGAGAGTGTCAGTTGTGATGAGGAGGGAAGCTTGGTCAGAGCTCAGTGTCTCATTGGTGTGGTGGCCCCAGGGCTCTGCTAAGCGCAGGGGCGTTAGTTTGGTCTGTATTGGGGACTGGTGATTCCTCTCAAAATCAGGCCGTCACTGGATTTGGCCCAGTACTCACTAGGAATGTGTGCGAGTCTGCCTGAAGATCAAGTAAGAGACTGGAATCCATGGTTGGCTCTGTCCATGAGCAGCCACTGAAAATGACCTGGGGTAGCCAGTCCCCAGCGGGGATCCCCCAGGGAGCCCAGCCTTCTCAGCTTCTTAACCACAATATGAGAAAGTTGGTCCCAAGGCAGAAGCATGTGGAGAGAATCGGCCCGAGTCTGGGTCTGACTCAGCCAGGAGGCCCCGGTTTGCGGTTACAGAAAGCCCAATCTGATTGGATCAGCGGGAAGCACCTGGCCAGCCCTCCAACCAATCACGGGTCAGAGGGATGCCAGATGCTGATTGGCTGCAGGCCTGGGTGCCAGGATGCATTTCTGGAGCTGGGGGTGGAGTCTGAGCTCTGGAGAGGGTCAAGGGTCAAGTTCCCCAGGGAGGGAGAGAATCAGGGCAGACTTGGGGCCAGTGCTGATCTGACCACAGGAGTCTGGGCATGGCCAGTGTCCCTCTTTCTGGAATAATAAGTCACTCTGTTTTCAATTTGGAGTTTTGATGACCCTTCAAAAGTGATCTCCAAATCCACCATGACAAATAACTGTAAAATTAGATTAACTCTGGGCATCGGAGCACATTAAACTAAATTCCTGGGTTCAGTGACCGTCTCTTTGTGTCAGTCATGCTTCACCTGCCTTCCCAGTGTCAGAAACAACTCCTCAGCTGAAGAATCCAACGAAGGCATAGAATGTTTTTTCTTTGCTAGTAACAGGATGAGCACAAATCAAATATCCGGACGCTTATCGACCTCCTCCCCCCTTTCAAAAGGAGTTTGGAGGGTGCGTGTCTGGCAGCAACAGACCTGGAGCAGATGTAAGTCCTGCCATTTTCCTTCTCCTCAGGAGGCAGGGCCACCGTGCACCCCACCGGCCCCTGCTTGGTTACCCCCTACCCTGTGTGGCCGAGCCGGGGACCTGTCCAGCCGTGGCCTCGGACCTTCAGCCTGCTTAGACCTGTGTCGGGCCAGTGGCACCGCTGGAGAGGAGGCGGGATTTTTCTGAGGACGGCGTTGTTTTCTGATCGTTTCATTGCTCTCAAATTCGGTTCATCAATTCTTTGAAAGAAAAACAGAAATATTATGCTCATCCGGAGTCTATAGATGCCAGAATAGGATGATTTCCATTTCTACTAGGTAAGGAGGTCCAGGCAGAAGCAATTGCTTATTTTGCAACTTGAGTTTATTACGAAAATGGATAAAACCATCCCACGGGGTTCTCCAGTAATGAGGGATTTGTTTGCTAAATGATAGAAATTTTGAACATTTCTCTCAATACAGGTGAGAGCTAGAGTTTCTGTTTTTGTTTTTCTTTTTGTCTTTGTTTTCTGGTGACACAGGTCAAGGCTGGTCCCTTTGACTTTATACAGTCCTAGAAACAAGGCCTGCAGTGGGCTGAATAGTGTCCCCAAAATGTCCCACATCCTAACCCCTGGTGTCTGTGACTGTGACCTTGTTTGCAAATAGGTCCTTAGTAGATGGAATTAAGTTAGGGATCTTGGGAAGAAATCATGCCGGGTGTATGGTGGTCCCTAAGTCCTGAGGAGAAAAAAGGAGAGGGAGATTTAACACACAGACACGGGGGAGATGGACAGGGGAGGAGGCCAGGTGACAAGAGAGGCAGAGACCGGTGTGATGTGGCCACCAGCCAAAGGAAGCCTGGACCCCCCGGCTGGAAGAGGGGGCGAGGATCTTCCTCTGGTGCCTCTGGAAGGAGTGTGAACCCCCGGACACCTTGAGTTCGGATGTCTCACTACCAGATCAGTGAGACACTTCTGCTCTTTGTGGTCGTTCGAGATGGCTGCTGTAGAAATCCAGCAAGTCCACTATGTGCTTGAAGACGCAGGTGAAGGGAGGAGGCGCTCGGATTTGATGTAACACAACCGGGACACACAGACAGATCCGCACTGCAGAGTCGCTTTGAATCATACTAATAATACACTGCTGTGTTATATACTAATCTTAATACCGAGGTATATTGAGGAGAAGGCGCGAACCGTTTATCGGGCAGGTCAGAAGGATGGCTTCCAGGGTGACATCACCTGTGTCCTTCCGGCAGCTTCCGCGTGGGAAAAGTAGACCCTGGGGAGGGCGTGGTCCTCACGGAGTTCTGCCCCGGCTGCCTTCGCCCAGCTGCTCCTAACACGGAAATTCTAAAGTGCTTTCCGGGAGGAAGGTGTAGTTTGGGTCAGGCTTGCCTGTGAGGACATGTGTCCGCCCTTCCTTTGCGGACAGACTTTACGAAAGTTTCTTAATTAGAAAGCTCTTCTGGAGTGAGTTTTAGATCCTGATGGAGACAGGACAGCCTCAGGACGTAAGGCCCTACGAGCCCTTCCAGAACGGTGTCCTTGCAGGGAGGGGACCTCCTGCTGTGCCCTCCCCCGGGTCGCCGCCCTTAATGCCACCTGTGTAGACGATGTGAGTTGTGGTCCATGCCAGGTCTGTTGGTGTGCCCTCATTTGTTCAAACGCTCTAGTGGGTCCAGCGCTCGTGCTGCTCTGAGAGGCGGCGTGTGAGCTGTGGTGCCGGGTGCTAGAAGGAACCACTTTCCTAAAGCTGATTGATTTGTTCAAAATAAGGTTTATTTTAAGAGAGAGAGAGAGTGCGCACGCGCGAGCAACTGGGGTGGGGGCAGAGAGAGAATCCCAAGCAGGCTCCGCACCGCCAGCGCAGAGCCCAACGTTGGCCTTGATCCCACAACCCTGGGATCATGGCCTGAGCTGAAATCAAGAGTCAGACGCTCAACCGACTGAGACACCCAGGCCGCCCTGAAGGGAGGCATCTGCAAAGCACTGTCGGGACGTAGTTGAGGAAGTGGTGAACTCGGCTGGTAGGGGTGCCATCCGGGAAGGCTTCACAGAGGAGACCACACGTTAGAGTCTTGAAGGACGAGTGGAGGTTTCCTGGGACACAGATGTGGGAGCAGTGAGGCTGGTCAGGGACCTGTATCGAGTCCCTACAATGGACTGGGCAGTGACCCCCGTGCTGTTAAAGGCATCACCTTGACTGAGACCCATGACTCCTTACGAGGCGGAGGTGGAGTTACTGACCATCTCTGACAGGTGAGGAAGCTGAGTCATGGAAGAAAGGAGGGAAGTTGAGTTTCCATGACTTTCCTGAGTGAGCCAGGTATGACTGGGACTGGGGGGGGGGGTCCCGGGCCTGACCCTGCAGTGATGCTCGGCTCCCCCACCCCTGCCCCTTGCTCCTTCAGGCAGCAGGTGCCTCGGGAGGAAGGGGAGATATTTGCAGCCTGTGACCAGTTAAGGAACGTGTATGCGTTTCTTCTCCCCCCGGGCGACGTGGGACTCCAGCGCTGTGCTGTGAGAAGATGACCAAACGCTTCTGAACTTCATTTTCTTCTCAAAGTGGGATCGGCAGTGCACCTGCCATTGGCAGAGGACCCTTCTGTCTCTCTGTCTTTCCTTTGCTTTGCTTCGTCTCCTCTTCCTCTGAACCCATATTTACTGAATGGAAGACACTAGGGACGCAGTAATGAACAATCCGAACGTGAGATCTAATTTTATTTTTACTAAGGTGTAACTGACATGCCGTAAAATTCACCCGTTTTGCAGTTTGATGAGATTTGTGGATAGTTACATCACCATCACCCCGCCTCAGCCAAGACACGGAAAATCTCCATCATCCCCCAAATTCCTTCTGGCCTCCGCGGAGCCAGTCACTTCCCCCCACTCCCCCGCACCCCGCCCCAGCCTGACAACCGCCGTCTAATTTTCGCCACTACCATTCTGCCTTTAAAGGGATTTCACATCAGCGGAATCCTACAGTATGTACTCGTGCTAATGTCTCTTGGCCTAATTGCTTTCGGGTCCGTCCACATTCCCGCCTGTATCAGTGACTTATTGCTGAGCGATGTTGCGCTGTGTGGGGGTGCCATGCTTTGTTTATCCATTCACCAGCGGGCGTGTGGATTCTCTCCAGGTTTGGGGCGGGGAGGAGTACAAATTCCGCGTCCCTATATGGACACTTGTTTTCATTCATCTTGGTGAGCACGCAGGAGCCATTCCGTGGTCCGCGAGATGGAGTACTTCCTGTCCAGGTGCAGGTTTTTGTCCCCTTACACACAAGGCCATCATCTCCAGCATTTCTGGGTCTGCTACTTGGTTTCTGTCCTGGTCACCCGGTCATGTTAGACTGACTCCGCCCACTGCGAGTCTGTTGGTGGGGGGGAGCGCTAGGCTTTGCCATAGTCTTCTGATCGGGGTCGATTTTGTTCTGCATCCAGATCGATTTGCTTCCTTCCAGGCTGCCGTTACGCTTCATAAAGGGGCTCCTGGGGGCTCATTCGGTTAAATGTCAGACTCCCAGTTTCGGCTCAGGTCACGATCTCGCAGTTTGTGGGATTGAGCCCAGCATCCGGCTACCTGCTGGTGGCACGGAGCCTGCTCGGGATTCTCTCTCTCCCTCTCTCTGCCCCTCCCCTGCTTGAGGCGCGCTCTCTCTCTCCCGCTCTCTCTCAAAATAAATAAATAAACATTTAAAAAAGCTTCTTAAGGGCAGGTCTAGAGCCTGGGACTAATTTAGCTCTACTGTTGGGGTCTGACCCTCCCGAGCATTCTGCCCGGTGTCCCGGGTCTGACGCCGTTTCTCCAGCCTGGCTGATGGGAACGTGGACAGTTCCAGCCCAGCGTGTGTTCCAGAATCGTCTGCTTACTGCTCCGGGGGAGTCTGCCCTCTGCCTTGCCCCAGAGCTCCCAGGGGGCCCCTGAAGCTGTTAGGATTCTTCCCCATGAGAGCTCCTTTCTCTCGGATAAAGTGCCTCCAAATTCTTGCTGCCTTAACCTTGATCTCTTCATGCGACCCCAACAAGAGGGTGGGGTTTTATTTGAATTTACTCTTCCTGTGGTCACCGAGGGGCTCACCTTCACTTTCCCATATTTCTACCTGTTTCCATAGTGTTGGGAAACCATTGCTGCCTGTATTTTGTCTGATTCTCTAAGTTACGGCAGGTGGCACATTTCTGGGTCCTGAATGGGAGCAGAGGTCCAGGCGCTAATGTTGAGCAGGTGAGGCTGACCAAAAGCAAGTGAGTAGATTAGGTAAATTCCCAAGGGTGATAGTTCCTCTGACATAAGGCAGGGTAATGAGTAAAAACAGAGCAAGAGAGAGACCGGTCAGAAAAGGCCCTCCCTGGGATTAATGAGTAACCATACAGAGGGCTTAGCATTCTGTCAGGCACCGAGTGTTTTATGATTTTTGTGTATTGATATTGTGTTATTCTTTATTTAAGTTTATTTATTTATTTTTGAGAGAGAGAGAGAGAGAGAGAATGAATCCCAAGCAGGCTCCATGCTCTGGACTAAGCCAGACTCAGGGCTCCATCTCACGAACTGTGAGATCATGACTTGAGCCCAAATCAAAAGTCAGACACCTAACTGACTGAGCTACCCAGGCACCTTGATATTATATTATTATTATTTTAGTGTATTTTTTAAATGTTTATATTTGAGAGATAGAGTGCAAGCTGGGGGGTGGGGTTGGGCAGAGAGGGAGACACAGAATCCGAAACAGGCTCCAGGCTCTGAGCCGTCAGCACAGAGCCTGATGCGGGGCTCAAACTCACAAACCATGAGATCATGACCTGAGCCGAAGTCAGACACTCAATTGACTGAGCCGCCCAGGTTCCTTGATGTTAACATTACTCTTAATAAGCAGAATAGCATGGTGGTTACCGGCACAAACCCTGGAGTGGGACTTCCTGGGTTTTAGTTCTGGTCCCGCATTCAGGAATAAAATCTTGGATGAATTTTTGTGACTCTGTTTTCTCATCTGTAAAGTGGGGATGATGAAGGCTCCTCCTCATAGGTTTATTATGAGAAGTATAGGCATAAAAACATGAGGGTAGAATTAGTGCCCGTATATCATGTCCCTCTTCCACAGAATCTTCTGATTTGTGTTGTTTCTCCCTTGTGCGCCCAGCAGTGCCCTAAGCATTTGCTGAACAAATGTTCTTGCCCTAGTGTGTTCCATAGGGAAGCCCCCAATGACGTGACCGTGGAGAGGGTCCCTGGCAGGTGCACCCCATTTTCAGGGGCGCTTTGCCAGGGTCCCGGCATGTGAGGATGGTCCTCTGCGCGGGGGCCGAGCACAGGCTGCGGGGGTCAGGGCTGCAGCGGGCCAGGCCAGCCCCGTGGGGGACACGGAGACCCGGTTTGGACGGAGCAGAAAGTCCAGTGGCTCGGATGTGAGGTCCAAGCGCGCCCTCTCTCTGTCGCTGCCTCTGTTGTCCCGCTGCCCAGCACAGCCCCCCTTGAATTCTCCCACTTTCGAGCTTGCTGTCTTTGTCTGCTTGCGTCCCTGATTTGTCCCTGTCCCTCCAACCCCTCCTCCGTCTGCCTAGGTCAGTCTGTCTTTGTAGATCTCCCTGTCTGTCTGTCTCCCTCTCTCTTGAAGACTGTATATTCTCGGTCTTCTGTCTGCCTGCCTGCCTTTCTCTCTTTGGGGCCGTCAGTTCTTCCTCTTCCTCCCCTCCCTCCTCCCTCCTCCCTCCCTCCTCCCTCGAGGACTGACTCAGCCCAGGCCCGCAGCCAGGGCTCCCTGCTCGCTGCACCCACAGGGCACTGCCACCGTGCGGAGGGGTTGTTTATATGAGCACAGAGTTTTCCTCGGGTTTCCTGGGGCTTCAGAGACGCTGAGCTTTTCCTCAGGAACATATGTCTCAGAGGTGCCATCGGATCTGGTTTCGCTTTCCCCGGAACAGATGTCATCTGCTGGCTGTCCTCTGGCAACGGCGGGTTGTGTTACATTTTAAGCGAGTGGCTCCAGTGGGATGGGGGGGGGGTTTCCTTCCCCGCCCCCGGCAACAAAGAAACAGTGCGTACAGGTTACAATTGTAACGAGGAAGTGCTGATGGCTTAGAGGAAGGAAGTAGAGACAACTCATTCAGTGCCAGAGCTGGGACCTGGGAGGACCGCGCCCACCCGTGACCCCACGTGCGTTCTGCGTCTGCCCCTCTGACGCTGCCTTTCTCTTCCCGGAGCTTCCGTGTTCTCTCCCTTTCTCTCCGTGTCATTGCCTCTGTCCATCTAGCATTTAAAACATGTGGGTGTGTTTTCTGTCTGTCTCTCTCTCTCTGTTGGACTTAAGCTTGCCTGTCAGTCTCTCTGGCTTTCAGTCTGGCCCTCGTGTCACTGTGGGACACGTCAGCTGCCATCAGCATCTGAGATCTTACACCCCCCCTCCCCCGGCAGGGGCAGAATGGGACACTGTGGACGTAACCTTGACCGTGAGGCCCGCTGGACAACCACCTTCCCCGTGTGTGGCCCTTCATCTCATGCATTAAGTGGCCTTTCCCATCTCGCTGCCCTCAGTTACCAGTGTCCCTGAGCTTGCCCTGCGCCCTGGGTGACAGCTGGTCCAGGTCCTTCCACACGGCTTCTGCCTCTTCCCTCCAAGCGGCCGCCGGGGAGACCTCGGGACCGGACTCTGATGGAGACACATTTTATCAGCTCCTTCTGAGAGCCATCCTATTTGACATAACTTTCTCCATGTTACTCGGGAGCTACTCATAAGGAGCTGAATTTTGAAATCACTTATTAGGATCCCAAAATAACTACCACATGGAGGGAAGGGCACTGACCCCAGAGTTACGTAATAGACAGCGGTGGGATTGGAAATCGTTGTTTCGGTCGGAGCTGGCGTCCTTGTTTACCTCTGGTGAGGTTTACATCTGTCCTGCAGCTTTAGAAGCCAGACGTCGGGGTCCGAGGTAGATTCCTGTTCAGGGACCAGAGGAAGGAGGCTGCTGGGCCTTGCAGACTGTGGTCCGACCCTCTCACGCTGGGGGAGCAGCTGGGATGGAACCTTCTAGAAGCCACATGTGGGCATGCCGTGGGGCGTTGGGGCCGCTTGGCTATTTCTACTAAATCTAAACCTTTTTTTTTTTTTTAAGTTTATTTATTTACTTTGAGAGAGACAGAGAGAACGCGAGCAGGGAAGAAGCAGAGAGCGAGGGAGAGAATTCCCAGCAGGCTCTATGCGTGGAACCTGACCCGAGGTTTGAACCTATGAAGCCATGAGATCATGACCTGAGCTGAAGTCAAGAGTCAGACGCTTACCTGACTGAGCCACCCAGGCTCCCCTCTACTAAATCTTAAGCTTTACATTTGTGAGATATCTTCTTACAAGGCGTTAAAATCAAAGCTCGTACAAACCTGTCTTTCATCCTTAAAGCTTTTGAGGTAGGCAGAGAAGTAGAATGTTGGCTTCGTTTAATGGGGGAGAAGCCAAGAGAAGAAACAGGGCGGCCAGGGTGATGGGCTTTGGTGACTACGTGATTTTGTGTACATCCTGACTTGACAGCTTAGCAGAAGTGTGACTCCGGCCAGATTCAAAGACCCTTTCCATCCCTGGTTCGCTCATTTGCATGGTGAGAACAAAGATAGTAGTCCTTCCGTAGGGACAGCTGAGGATTAAATGAGATATTAATAAGAGCAGTTAATGTTTATCAAGAACTTATGATGTATCAGGCTGATCTTCAGGGTGACTTTTCTTTTTGGATATCAATACATATTACACTGTATTTATTATAAATATGCATTATTATTAGCAGATAATACATGTAAATCACTTAGCACAGTGCCTGGCACTTCTATAAGGGTTTAAGAAAACATCATTGTCGGGTGCCTGGATGGCTCACTGGGTTAAGCATCCAACTGGATCTCAGGTCTTGATCTCAGGGGCGTGAGTTCAAGCCCTGCCCTGGGTGAGAAGCCTACTTTAAAAACAAAGCTAGTTGTCATAAAAGATATTCATTAGGCACTTACCATCCCTGTATCTCTATGCATGTATTCCTTGATTTGTTTGTTCTTTTGATTCTTCATATTATTTTTAAATTTCCTGGGATTCTGAATAAACGCATTTCCCAAATACCTTCCCGGAAAACCCCAGATGATGACATCCTCCCGCTTCTACACAAATACACCTTGTTGCTGCTTTGTATACAGTGTTTCAGTTCCCAATGGGCCGATCCTTTATCTGCAACTGTTTCAGTGTGAATTTCCCCACCCCTCTTGCGGGGGTAGAGCCGGAGTGTGCAGATCAGGAGGTTAACCGCGGATACAAAGAATCACCTCTATTCCAGCTTCTTCCCATTCCGTCAGTTGTTCACTAACCTTCATTACAGCAAAGGAAATGTACTTGTTCTCTGTTTGAGGACCCAGCCTAGGATCGCGAGGACATTTGTTACTCTATCTACTAGTCCTCATCGATCTGGGAATTTCTCAGTCTTTGTCTCGCAGACTGTGATGCATTTGAAATGTACAGGCCAGTTGCTTCATAGAATATGCCCCCAAGTTTGAGTTTGTCTGAAGCTTCCTCATGATCAGATTCTACCCTCCCCTTTTTTTGAAACACATCAGAAGTGATGTTATGTCCTTTCACAGGGCACACGAGGTCCGTTTATCCCGGTAAGCGATGTTATCTTTGATCATGTGGATGCCACAGTGTAGGATGGGTTTTGGTTCTAGATAGTTCCTGTTTTCCTCCTTGAAATTAATAAATCTCTTGCATAGAGATACATTAATGAATGTCCTGTTTCTTCTTATACTTTTGTTTATTTTATTTTTTAATATTTTTAAAAATATATTTTTGAGAGAGAGAAAGACAGCGTGAGCAGGGGAGGGTCAGAGAGAGAGGGAGACACGAATCTGAAGCAGGCTCCAGGCTCTGAGCTGTCAGCACAGAGCCTGACGTGGGGCTCGAACCCACGAACAGTGAGATCATGATCTGAGCCGAAGCCGGACGCTCAACCTACTGAGCCACCCAGGCGCCCCATCTTCTCATACTTTTAATGACTAGTATCATTCATGCTGATTCTTGCCTGAAACAATTATGGTAATGAACGGTGGTGCCAGATGGTGGTATTCTAATTTCATCGTTAGTTTTCACATTTATTAGTTGGAATCCTACCCTAAGGATGAAGTTTTCTTTCTCCCTTGCTTGTTTGTTTACATCAGAATGGACTCAGAAGCTTATTATATATTATACATGTTATATAATATATGATGATAATTGACTATTACAGTTATTTATAGTGCTGCAAAATTGCCCCAGATTGGCCAGGGTGAGCTCCTTCAAGCTGTCTCCTGTGTCCTTTTGACATTTCCTCAAGCTCTCTGTTACCTTCTGGCTCTACACTATATTTTAGGCTCATTATCTTGTGCTTTCTGTGCTTTGGCCCTAGAATCAGCCATTTCTCCCAGGAGCTATGTTTCCTTTTTTGGGGGAAGAGGGTATTTAGAACTAAAATCTGGGTCTGGGTGTCATTGCATTAAGCCCTCTGACCACAGAGAACTAGGGGAAACCATATACACACGCACCTGCATTAGCACACACGCAAACACGCCTACCCCTGCCGTCTACTGCAAGTTCGTGGCTGTGCCTCTCCTTCCTCTTACCCTTTCTTTTTTCCGTTTTAAATCCATTTCTCTAGCCGTAAGAAACCTGGCTCTCATTAGCAACATAGCTTATTTGCTCCGTCCTAGAATTCACTAAAGTAGGTTTGGAACCGCAAACCTATACTGTTGTGGAAAACACGCCCAACTAGATTCCAGGTGTGTGTTCACACGTATTTTTATCTTTAGCCCAAGGGGATAAGTCAAATAGTATGCTAAAAGTTACACGCAGCTCCTGGGTTTGAACAGCTAACACAACGCTGGTCTACTCTTGCTCACACTGCACGTCCAGCACACGTCAGCTGGGGGTTCGCACTGCGTGGTCCTTTCTCTGGGCCCACGTTTACAGAGGAACAGCCCCAATGTCCACCCCTGATAAACGGGGAAACAAAATGGGGGTAGATCCCTACAACGGAATATTACTCAGCCGTAAAAAGGAGTGAAGTGGTGACACGGGCTACAACATGAACAAACTTTGAAAACATGCTTTGCGAAACCAACCAGACACAAGAGCACACATGGAGTATGGCCCCACTGGTGTGAAATGTGCAGAGTCAGGAAATGCACAGAGACAGGAGGCAGCCGGGGGCTGTGAGGGGCTCGGAGGGTCCCGGGAGGACGGGGAGTGACTAGCACGGGCGCAGAGTGTCAACCGCTATGCAGCAGGACAGACAACGACGGATCCATACGGGCTGACAGTCGCGTGGCGTGCCTCAGTTCCCTTCCTTGTAAAGTGAGAGTTTCTTTCCAAGGGTTTAAGAGGGTGACAGACAAACAGGACACGTGCACCAATTCTCTTTTGGGGCAAATTGTTTGGCTGGATTTCACCATCCACTGGAATCTAGGTGCGGCCATGGGGCTTGATCGGGGCAGTGGAACTCGTGTCCAGTGATGAGCTCACGTCTGGTCGGAAGCTCTAAGAGCACAGGCGGCGTGCTGTTCTCCGCCAGCCACAGTGGCTACTCAGTCAGCCTGTGGGTCCAGAGTGAGGACAAGGCAATGCAAAGTCATGGAGGTTTGCACCTAAGTATTATTCTAAGAGTTTTATAGTTTGAGCTCTTACATTTGTGCTTATGATCCATTTTGAGTTGATTTTTTTATATGGTGTTCTTTTTAAAGATTGGGTTTTCGGGGCACCAAAAAGATTGGCTTTTGGGGGGCTCAGTCGGTTAAGCATCTGACTCTTGATCTCAGCTCAGGTCATGATCTCACAGTTCGTGAGTTGGACCCCCGCATCGGGCTCTGAACTGATGGCCTGGAACCTGCCTGGGATTCTGTCTCTCCCTCTCTCTGTCCCTCACCTGCTTATGCATTCTCTCTCTCTCTCTCTCTCTCTCTCTCTCTCTCTCTCTCTCTCCCAAAAATAAATAAATAAACTTAAAAAAATAAAGATGGGGTGTTTTTGTTTGTTTTTTGTTTTTGTTTTTGAGAGAGCATGAGGGTGCGAGCAATGGGAGAGGGAGAGGGAGAGGGAGAAAGAGAATCTCTTTTTTCTTTTTAAAGTTTTTATTTATTTTGAGAGAGTGAGCAAGAGAGAGCAGGTGGGGAGGGGCGGAGAGAGGGCGGGAGAGAATCCCAGCAGGCTCTGTGCTGTCTGCTGCTGGCCTTGAACTCACCAACCATGAGATCGTGACCTGAGCCACAATCAAGAGTCAGATGCTTAACCGACTGAGCCACCCAGGCGTCCCTAAAGATTGTGTTGATTATGTGGAGTCCCTTTATTTCCATATGAATTTTGGAATCAATTTGTCAGTTTCTGTAAAAAAGCAGCTGGGATTTTGATGGTGATTGTGTCAACCATGTAAATCACTTGAGGAGTATTGTCATCTTAATGTTAATTAGTATTTCTATCTATGAACACAAGATGCTTTTACATTTATTTGGGTAGTACTTAGTTTCTTTCAATGATACTTTTTGGTGTTCCGTATAAAATTCCCGCACTTTGGTTAAATTTATTTCAAGTAGTTTATTGTTGATTTCATTGTTCAAAATACCTTACTTTTGCTTTAATTTCATTGATTGTTCTATACTGGTTTCCATTCTATTATTCATTTCTACTTCTCCTCTTTGTGAAATTGTATAACAGATGCCATCAAAAACCAACAATACGCTGAGAAAGAATTTTTTTGTGAGACAATTTTAGTGGCTCTAATAGACAAATACTCCAAGAAATTCATTTTCAAAATACAAACAGGCAAATAGAAAAATGAAGGAAGAGTTAGAAAAATAACATAAGCAAACAATTCACAGAAAAGCAGCTGCAAATAGACCATAAAAGTATGAAACACATGCTCAACTTCCTTTTGAATTCAGAGTATTCAAGTCGCAAAAAATACTATTTTTTTTTTTTTTACCATTTGATACTGACAAAAATGAAACAAATTGATCACATAAAATGGTGGCAAGGATGTGGGGAAACAGTTTCATGTATTATTCAGAGATGTGGAAACCGCTACTATGTGACCGAAAAACAGTCTAGCAGTACTTATTAAAATGAAAAAATGTGCATGCCCTTTGGGTTTTTGTTTTATTATTATTATTTTTTAGTGTTTATTTATTTTTGAGAGACAGAGAGACAGAGTGTGAGCAGGAGAAGGGGCAGAGAGAGGAGACACAGAATCCGAAGCAGGTTCCAGGCTCTGAGCCGGGCTCAAACTCATGAACTGCAAGATCATGATCTGAGCCAAAGTCAGCCGCTTAACAGACTGAGCCACCCAGGCGCCCCTTGTTTTTGTTTTAAAAGTTTGTGTGTTATGGTATATTTGCCACAAGGGAGCCCGCCGTCTGACCCGTGACGTCACTGTTACAACATCATTGTGTTCCTTATGTTGTGTCTATTTTTCCTGTGGGCGACTCAGCCATCCGCTCTATTCTTTATTTCTTTCTTCTCTCTGCTTGTTTTGGGTTTAGTTTTCTCTTCTATTTTCAGTTCCTTAAGATGGAAGTCTAGGTCATCGGTTTGAGAAGTTCCTTTTTTCGTTCTTGTAACGCAGGCATTTACAGCTGTTAATGTCTAAGTTCTACTTTCTCTGCATCGTATAAGGTGTCAGGGTGTTGTGTTTTTGTTTTCAGTCATCTCAAAGCATTTCTCCAGTTTCCCTTATGATTTCTGCTTTGAACCATTTATTGTTTAAAAGGAGGCTGGCTTGGGGGTTCGAGCCCCGCGTTGGGCTCTGTGCTGACAGCTCGGAGCCTGGAGCCTGCTTCAGATTCTGTCTCCCTCTCTCTCTGCCCCTCCCCTGCTTGTGCTCTGTCTCTCTCTCTCTCTCAAAAATAAATAATAAAAAATAAATGAAAAAATAAGAGGAGGCTGTTTAATTTCCACATGTTTGTGGATTTCCCATGTTTTACCCTCTTATCCTGTTCTATTTTAACTCCATTCCAATAGAAGAACATACTAGTGAATTTTCCATTTACATTATTGCACTTTTCAAGCTAGAATTTCCATTTGGTTCTTTTTTTTAATAATTATTCATAATTTATATTTCTTTTATTAGAATTCACTCATTGGCAAGTCACACGTCTCACAGTTTCTTTTGGTTTTTTAGGCATGATTTTTAAAAAATTCTATGTGGGGCGCCTGGGTGGCTCAGTCGGTTAAGCCTCCGACTTCGGCTCAGGTCAGATCTCACGTTCGTGGGTTCGAACCCTGCGTCAGGCTCTGTGTTGACAGCTCAGAGCCTGGAGCCTATTTCAGATTCTGTGTCTCCTTCTCTCTCTGCCCCTCCCCCTCTCATGCTCTGTCTCAAAAATAAATAAAATATTTAAAAAATTAAAAAAATTCTATGTATTTGAAACAACTGGTTTAAAATATTTGCATCTTTGTCCAGTAAGTCCAACATGTGGGTGTCTTCAAGAATAGTTCTTTTTTTTAAAATTTTTAAATGTTTATTTATTTTTGAGAGAGAGACAGAGTGCAAGCAGGGGAGGGTCAGAGAGAGAGGGAGACACAGAATCCAAAGCAGCTCCAGGCTCTCAGCTAGCTGTCAGCACAGAGCCTGACGCGGGGCTCGAACCCACGAACCGTGAGACCATGACCTGAGCCAAAGTCGGACACTTAACCGACTGAGCCACCAGGTGCCCCAAGAACAGGTCTTTTTTATTGCTTTTTTGTTTGTTTGCATGTCTCCTGATTTTGGTGGTGTTTTTGAAAAGTGGAAATTTTAGGGGTTCCTGGGTGGCTCAGGCTGTTAAGCATCTGACATCAGCTCAGGTCTCACGGTTCGTGGGTTGGAGCCCCGCGTCGGGCTCTGTGCTGACAGCTCAGAGCCCGGAGCCTGCTTCAAATTCTGTATCTCCCTCTGTCTCTGACCCTCCCCTGCTCATGCTGTCTCTGTCTCTCAAAAATAAAGAAAAAACAAACAAAAAAAGTGCACATTTTAAATAATATCATGTACCGACTCTGAAATTGTTCTCTCTTTTCCCCTGGGTTTTTACTGTTGTTTGTTGTACTATGTTTATTTCTTTAGTGACTTTTAGGAAGTAATTCTGTAAAGTCTCTATTCCTTGTTGTGGGTGGCCGCTGAAGTCTCCGGCCAGCATGGTGGTCAGGCAGTGATTGTAGAGATTTCCCCAGACACTTGGAATCGGAACGTGTCCCAGTCTTGACCACGAGCCTTCTGTGTGTGTTGGGACACGCTTTTAGTACTAGCCAGGCCTCTGACAGCCCTGCCTTCGTTTGCACTTCCTGACTCAGTGGAACCGCAGAGTCAACCAGCGGTGAGGGCTTCGAGCCTGTCGGGTCTTTTTTGAGTATGAACACAGTCCGGTAGGCACACGTCCCACATATCAGCTTGGCCTTGCAGGTTCCCCAGAATAGGTATTAGCTTTTCAAAGAACCTCTGGATATCTTCTACCTCCTCTTTTCCTTTGAAGCTTTGGGGTTAGTCTATTTTTTTTTTTTTTTTGCACAAAACTTTATTCAGCGCCTCCAGGCAGCTATGAAGTTAAACAATTGCCTACAATTGCTTTGCACAAATACGTCGAGGGAGAAAGCTTTTCACCCTGGGTAAACTCGGAGGCAAGTCAAATACTGACAGTCTTACAAGTGGGATCTTCCAGGAAGCTACGAGACAAGCGAAGTGGTGGCAGTTCTTTGAGAATTAGGGTCTGAAAGATCTCTAGCCCTGATCTGCTCTCTACAGTGGCTTTCGTCCTGCGAACCCAGGAGCTTTTCCTGTGACATAAGCTGTAATTTTTTTTAAAGCGACTACAGAGCTGGGAGTTAGGGGATGGGAATAATTCAAGTTAAAATGCCACAAAGTTCTCTCTTTTTTAACCAAGATTTAGCCATTCTTCTTGACTAAATGCTCTCCCGGTTGCATGGCCTTTGTTTCCAGAGTTATAAAAAGGTTGATTTTGAATTCTTTATATATATTTTTTGGCCAGTTTTCTTCTCGCTTTTATGGAGAGGATTTGTGGATGTCCTTACTCTGCTCTTTTCCCTGATGCTGCCGTAGTGTGCAACGTTAATGGAAACTCCTCTTCATAAAGGAATATAAATATGTTTTCCAGGCATAAAACCTAAAGCTTGCACAAATGGGAGAAGACTATAAGACTTGTATTTTGATAGATGGTGAATTTTTAGCAGTCCGTGGCAGCAGGAGAGGATTTAGATGTAATATTTCATAAGATAAATCGCCTTCTCATTGTGTCAGAGGCAGAGAGGGCTGCCTGCGGGACTTGGGGGAGGCCATCGATGGCCCCCGGAAAACACGGTTGCAGAAATTTCAGCTACACACGCAAAAAACTACAGGAAGAAACATGGTTGGTTGCAAAGGCATTTGGGATAAAAGCCCAAGCTTGGGTCAGCTGGGATTGGTTGTTATAAAAACTAAAGTCACCTCCCTTGAAACCCCGTTTGGTAAACTCGTGGTGTCTTTCTTGAAGGCTGTGAGTGTCTGCGGAGTGGAGATCGCTGTTCACTTGGGCGCCTCGCACGTCGCTTATTCTCACATGTCTTCGTCCAGACTCTCGGTTGTTAGTTGGCTTACAGTTAACATCAACTTGGGGCGCCTGGGTGGCTCTGTTGGTTAAGTGAATGACTCTTGATATCGGCTCAGGTTCATGGGTTCGGGTCCCGCGTTCGGCTCTGCACTGAGGATTAACAGCTTTCTTGGGATTCTCTGTCTCCCTCTCTCTCAGTGCCCCCTCCCTATCTTTCTCCAAAATAAATAATAAGCATTTTTTAAAAATTGAAAAAATAAGATAAGCTTAAGTAAAAGCTTTTTAAAAAATTGTCTTAAATGATTTTATTTATTATTGAGACAGAGAGAATGAGAGCATGAGTTGGGGAGGAACAGAGAGAGAGGGAGACACAGAATCTGAAGCAGGCTCCAGGCTCTGAGCTGTGAGCACAGAGCTCGATGCGGGGCTTGAACCCACGAACTGTGAGATCATGACTTGAGCCGAAGTCGGATGCTTAACTGACTGAGCCGCCCAGGCCCCAAAAGGTTTCTTTCATATATATGTGTGCACACATACACATATAAGCAACATGCAAGGCTCGAAAGTGAAGAGCAATCTCTAGTCTGCAGACACAAATACACACACACACACACACACACACACACACACACACACATAAATATATACCTAAATTTACAAAGATAGCAGACACAGATGTATCTGGATTCAGAAACCCAGAAACCTTCCCAGGAATGTCCTGTCCTGCTCTTGTCTTTGATTTCCTTTGTCTGCATGTCACCTGAATCCACCTCCTCGAGGGGCCTCATTGGGTGTGTGCGCTCATCTGTGAAGGCTGACTCAGTGGTCTGGGGTCAGCGCCTCCTAAGCCACACTCATTGGTAGCAGGGTAGGCTGATGCCCGAAGGAAAAACAAAATGTTGTCGTTTCAGACAGAAGGGTGGATGGATTTTCAGCCTCCTTGAATGCTCCCCGGGCAGAATTAATGTCTGCCCGTCACACACAGCAAACGCCCCCCTAGGGATTTTCCCAGTTGCATCATGAGTAGAATTTAGCCATTTGTTTTGGAGTCATGATACAGTGTCTGATCTTCACACACACGGTGATTACGCCCACGCCCACACCGCTGCCCCAACTTCGACGAGTTCTTGTCTCCATTCCTGCAGTGCCTCCTGCTTCCTGCCCTGACTGTACACCTGAGATGTTCAGGTGCGTATGGTTCCTGGGCCTGGGAGAATGGAGGGCTCCGGAAGACGGGCGGGAGTTACATGGTTCGGGACCTCACTCCTTAAGAGCCCGTCCAGGGAGACGACACACGTGAAAACAAAACCCAACTTATTTTTTCCGTCTTTCTTAGATCGGATTGGCCTTGTTTACAAATACTCACTACAAAGTTGGTGGTTTTTTTAATTGATAACCAGCTATTATTTTCAGGTTTAATATCAATGAATAACAAATAATCTACAAATCGGGAAATATTAGGAACTATCTAGGAAGGATTAAGTAAACTGAACAAGCACTTAATTTGTACATGCCAAGTACTTAGAGAACTGCCTATTAATTATTATTTATTATTATTTATTATTACTCATTGACTCCATCTCTAACCCATCTTCAGGTTTAGGGTGGATCATGAGGGGGCGATTTAGAAAATCAAATAGGGGGTGCGCTTAGTGCTTGAGCTGAGGCCAGGGAATCCAAGAGTGAGAAGAGAGCATGAAATAATTTTCCATTAGGCTGTTTCTGGCGGAGCCGACGGTGAGTGCGTGGAGTGTGCTGAGCGGCGTCGCCGGCTTCCCTCCGCCTTCTCTACTTGACCTACTCTTCAGACGAGTGTGGGGGGGGCCTCTTTCCCAGAGCCCCTCTGTGAGCCTGCCCGGGGGCTCTGTGATTCACTTGTGGGCAAACCTCTCCTGCGTCTACGGCAGCGGCCATATTGGTTGAGCTCCTGTTCATTTTACGCCAATTCTGTTCTGAGCTTTGTACGCAACGAGTCTCGTTAAACCTTCATGAGGTCACCGCGCGGGAGGTGCTTTTGTTCCCCCCGAGTTCCAGACCAGGGAACGCAGGCACAGGGGGAGGGAAGGAGCTTGTGGCGGGCCTGGTACCGGACTATGAAAAGCCATTTTCGCGGCCCCACACCACGGCCAGCTCCACTGTGGACGTCCATCCCCCAGCCTCCTCCGCAGGTGGTGGGCCGTGTGACAGGCCTTGGGCTTCCTGACCAGGAGGAGCAGGTGCACTGGTTCCGCATCCTGCCTTCCCCCTGCTTAGACGGCGGACAGATGGCCGTGTGATGGGCGCCATGTTGCTAGCTTGGGGGAGTGGCCAAGAGAACAGCCGAGAAGTGGCCTGTGACCTCCGGAGTGGCTGGGCCCGAGTCAGCAGCCAGCCCCGCCAGACTCCGGTTATGCGAGAGGTGTAACCAAACCCGTGATGGGTTACTTCCCGTGAGTTGGATTTTCTGGGATCAGATCCGCGGAAACAGAGGCTGAGCCAGTTTCAAAGCCAGACCGTCCAGTCCCAGAGCCTGTGCACGAGGCCTCCCTTCTGCACGGCCCGTCACCCACCAGGCACCGTCCCCGGTTCTGGGGATGTGATGCAGGTCAGGACAAAGGGGGCTGAGGCCTTGGGGGGTTTCCAGTCTAGTGAGGAGTTAGAGGTGGACACAGCAGCACCAGACGGACACAAGGTGAGCACTTGGGGTGATCCCCCCCGCAAGGTGGACTGGGCGGTGCCGTTCACACCGTGGGGGGCAGAAAGCTCCGCCCCCCTAAGAAGTCAGCATGGAGTCTGGGACTGGGGGGCGGGGTGGAGGGCTCTGCCTGGGCGCCAGCAGGGGACGGTGAGGGTGAGGACAGGGGAGAAGGCTGCGGGGCTCCCGTGGGAGGGACAGTGGGAAGGGCGGGAGAGCTGGAGGGAGGTCAGGGTCGGATCACTGCTGGCGGCGAGTGTGGACTTCACCTTAAGAACAAACCGTAGGAGGCGTTCAAAGAGTTGCAGGCTAGGAGAGAAAAGATGTGAATTCTATTGAAACAGAAAGGATGCTCTTCAACTGTCGTGGGGACGGTGGACACGGGAGGTGGGTGGGGGCCGTTGTGGCTGTCCCCGTGACAGGACGGTCTCTCCGTGGCGGTGGTCATGTGGGCAGGAGGAATGTGGCAGGTGGGAGATAAGTCATGAAGGCGGACCCTGCAGGCCCCCGGGGTCAGCAGAGGAAGACAGACACTGACATGGCGCTCACGGGTCCCTGGGCCTGGAGGGACCCTGGTGACATGGAGCCAGAGCTCACGGATCCCTGGGCCTGGAGGGACCCTGGTGACATGGAGCCAGAGCTCACGGGTCCCTGGGCCTGGAGGGACCCTGGTGACATGGAGCCAGAGCTCACGGGTCCCTGGGCCTGGAGGGACCCTGGTGACATGGAGCCAGAGCTCACGGGTCCCTGGGCCTGGAGGGACCCTGGTGACATGGAGCCAGAGCTCACGGGTCCCTGGGCCTGGAGGGACCCTGGTGACATGGAGCCAGAGCTCACGGATCCCTGGGCCTGGAGGGACCCTGGTGACATGGAGCCAGAGCTCACGGATCCCTGGGCCTGGAGGGGACCGGGTGACATGGGAGGTGGGGGAGGAAGGTGCTGGAGGTCGGCTCAGGACGGCAGGGGTTGATTTTCTGTGACTAGTTCTCTGTTCTTTGTGCTGTTACTTGTCATCTCCTCCTCCTCTTTTTTTTTAATGTTTATTTTTGAGAGAGAGAACTAGTGAGAGAGGGGCAGAGAGAGAGGGAGGGAGCTGATCCAAAGCAGGCTCTATGCTGACAACAGAGCCCAATGTGAGGCTCGAACCTTGAGCTGTGAGATCATGACCTGAGCCGAAGTCGGACCCTTAACCGACTGAGCCACCAGGGGCCCCAGTTACTTGCCTTCTTAATTTGAAACCACAGTGAGGGTCACGTTCACGGCGTTAATGAGCTCGGAGCACAGGAGTCACTTACCAAGTGACCCTGGAGTGGAGATTTGGGGACTGTTGGAAAGGACCCCGTGTGGTGTGTGAGCCGGCAGCAGGCTGGAGCGTGCGGGTGGTGGCATGAGGGGTCCTGGGGGGTGACAATGCCCCTGACCCCGGGGGGCGGAGCAGGAGTGTAGCTGTCAGGCTCCGTGAGCTGGGTCAGGGATGGAATGTCCCAGATGCCCGGGGCTGTGGTATTGTGGGGCCTCGGGACCCGGTCCACGCAGACGGAGTTTTCCCGGCAGGGGGAGAGGGAAGGGGGAACGGGCCTGCCTGCGTGTGACCTGCGGCCTCTGCTCTCCCTGCAGGACACGGAGGTGCTGAACACGGCCGTCCTCACCGGGAAGGCGGTCTCGGTTCCCGTCAAGGTCGTGGCTGTGCAGGAGGACGGCTCCGTGGTGGACCTGTCCGAGGCCGTGGACTGCAGGTCTGCGGATGAAGACGTCATCAAGGTACGCGGGGCCTTCCCGCTGGGCCTCCAGGGGTCCGATCCCCTCGGGGCCCCTCCCGCTGTCCCAGGGTCCCGTTGGGCTGGAGGCACAGTGACCACACTGAGGAGCGGGGGCCTGGCCGGCTCCGGAGGGGCCATGCAGGTGTGCCGTTTCCCTCCCGGAGGGGGGCCTCCCCGGCATCGTGAGCAGAAATACTTTTCTTCTCCTCCTTTCTCTCAGAGGACAGTATTTTCCTAATTTTAGCAATCCACATGTCATCTCAATGTTTGCCAACTTCTTGTGTAAATAACATTATTTACTCAGTGTATTTTCTTTAAATGTCCCACTTTTTCAAACTTAAATACTAATTTAGCCTCTGCAGGGAAGGAAACATTCTCTCTCTACCCTTCAGATTCTTCCAGCTGGACTGAGAATTCAATTGACATGCAGCAAACCTCACAGGAGGGAAAAAACCAAAGTTTTTGAAGTGTGCACAGAGGCCCAATCATGAAATTAAGGCCTAAAGGAATGACCAAGACAGGCAGTTTTTGTACTTTTTTAAGCAGAAAGACAATGAATCTGTGAGGCTTTGACAGGACAGAGAAAGCTTTACTTTGGGGCTTTCGATGAGTAAGGAATTCTACCAGACAGCTCAGCAAAGCACCTGGTAAGGCTTCCTATAAAGAACGGGGGCTGGGGCAGTAAATTAGTAAAACGGAACAAGGGATGTTTATACAGCTTTCTTGTCTTACAACTCTCTCTGAATTTCCCAGCTTGGTGATAAGGGTGCCTCTTGACTCGGGGGCGCAAAAGCATACCTTTCACCAGGAATATTTAGGGCTGCGGAGGGGAGGAGCTGAGTGTCTTTACACAGCCAGCTTTTAAGTAACTTTTATCTAAAATAACCAAGATGCCCCTACACCCATTATGAAGACATTACAATCCATGATCTTGACGTACTAATTTTTTTGGTTAATATCCATTAAAATAAAAGGCCTCCACGTGCCACTTAACTTAATTTGAGTACATGTGGGATTGAGCTCACGGCTTGTGTGATCTGGCCACGGGGCGTTTCTTCTAGATCCTTCACTTTAATTCGCTGTATTTATGATTCTGCATTCAGCCAGGGATCAGCCCATGGTTGATTTCATGTTCTTTGCAGGGGTCTGTCTGAACCACCCAACTGAGAGCTTCTGCCTGGTTTTCTTGGCACGCTGGCTGGCCATTTCCTTTTGCAGCATTTGCCCATCTTCGTGGAGAAAAGACTTAAGGCTGAGGAGGTCCTTTCTCCCTTAACTTGCTGAGGGAGCCCAGGGCCTGTGCGTTCATTCATTTTAGAAGATGACAGAGTGAGCTCCGTCTTTCCTCGCATTCCACAGGTCTCTGTTTAGAGGTTGGAAGAAACTTGGTCCCTGGCTGAAGAACTTTGGGGGAGACAGAGGGGCCTCCAGGTTCTCCCTGGGGTAGAAAGATCTGGGAGGGGCAGCTTTCTTCCCGGTGTGACCTCCAGGAGGTGGTCCCAAGCCTGAGATGGTTTTGATAAAGAAGAATTGATGCGTCTGTGAGGCCTAATTAAAAAAAAGCTAATCCTTAGGAAACCCAAATTTGGCACAGCCTGCTTCCTGGGCTCGGAATGCTAATTCTCCCCGGAGACAGCAAGGGGAATGGCTTCAAAGCACACGCGGCCTTGCCCCGGGGCTCCCGGCAGCCTGGTTCTCTGCGGGCAGGTTTGATTAAACAAATCTAAGGCCTGCTGCATTCACAGTTTAGGAAGATCTGAGCCAAGTCGTGCGAGCTCATCTGCACGGAATGAGAACTACTGGAGGCGTGTCGCCCTTGAGTGCCTTTGACAGCACGCTGTTTACTGTCCCCTGTCCTTCCAGAGCGAGGCGCGGGTGGGCCCATACGAAGAGGTTTCTGGGTGATGGCGGCCCAAACAAACGGCCTGCGTCTGCAGCCCCTCGACCTGTGTTCCCTCCCGAGAGCCTGGGGACGGGGGCTCCCAGGCGGGGTCCCCCCTCCGCTGCCTCGGCCCGTTGCCCCGACTTCGTTTCCCCCCTTCACAGAAGTGAACTAGAAACGTCTCCTGCCCAGCCTGACTGACTGCTCTGGACGCCAGGAGTCCGCGTGGTTTGTTTGGCTTTGTGCTTGTTTTTAACTCAGCTGTCACTCTCGCGGCCTCACGACGTTGGCGCTTTCTGCCAGCAAACTATGACCTGCTCTTCCGAAGATCAACCCGGAGGGAGCAGACCATCAAGTCGGAGCTGCTTTTGAGACTTTTCCAGGGGAGCCCAGGCTCCGGTGCAAAGCCCGGGGCCGGAGTCCAGGGAGGGGATTAATGAGCTGGAGGCAATGCGTTTCTCGTGGGTTTAGTGTCACTGTTTGTAGGAAACGCCGCCCCGACTCTCCGACGAGCAGCGTCACCTGCAGAGCCGTGGCCTGGCCTCAGTGTCACCCCAGGGGCACGTCTGAAACATGGGACACGTTTGCTAGCCCCCCTCGGGGAGACCCCCTCAGCCTGTAGAACTGCAGAAAACACGGTGATCCCAGGGAGAATCTTCTAGGGCTCACCAAAGATCATCCTGCCTTGGAAGCTCTGTGCCTTGGGACCGAGATTTAGGTAATAAGGGAAAAAGTATAAATTCAGGAAGATGTAAATTGTAAACAGATTGGCTTCTTTGACTTGGGCTTCAGTGATGTGGGAGGGACAGAATCTGAGGACACAAATGATTTTGAAAGGCTGGAAGCTTGGCAAGATTTGAAATCTGGCGAGATTGGGAGGGATACAGTTTACGTTGAGAACTTCTAGGTAGAAAACCACACACACAACAGAGGATGCTTCTTAATAGTAGGGGTGTGTGTGTGTGTGTGTGTGGTATTCAGTTTATTGCCATCCTGTAAAAATTGTCAAGTTCACGTAGAAACCTGGCTTTCCAGCCTGTTATGAAAATCGCAAGCTCAGGTAGCCGCCCACCCACGTTGCTCCCGGGGACCCCGACACCCCTCTGCATCAGACCTGGGCCCTCCACATCACCACTCCCCCCACCCCCCTCCCACCCACACGGAGGCCTGTGGGGCATTTGTCATTTCTCGTCACACTCTTGCCGACGGTTTCCTGAAAGTACCTTTCAGAGGAAAGGGAGGTATTTCTCGTGCCCTCGTTTCTATGAAAAGTCAGCAACAAATGCTGAGCTCACTCAGTCACCCTGACCGGGAGTCCTGTGTCTTTCTAGGCAGGGAGCAGCCCTGGACAGTGGACTGCGTTCTGCCAAGGGTGTTGGGGGGGTGGTGGCTGAAGGACATCCCTCAGCCACAGAGAGTAGTTGGAGCCCGTGTGAGCCTGGAGCCTGGTGAGGAGAGTCCCAGGGGCGGGGTGAAGAGGGACAGCTCTCTCCAAGCCTTCCAGGGGCTGCCATGTTGGAGACAGAGCACATCCGTGCCATTTAAATCCCCACAGTGGAATCAAAGGGAAGCCGCTCTAGCTCACCGGAAGAAAAAGAACTCAGAGGTTGGGGATACTTTGGGTAAGATTTCAGTTGGACGCTGTCCGCTCAAATCCCGACTCCGCCTTCCTCTCTACTGGACCGTGGACAAACTACTTAATGTCTCTGAGCCCAGGGCCCTGATCTGTAGAACGAGGAAGATGATACAGTGTGGGGTCTTCCACAGGGATCTGCTCTGGAGTCAGTGTGTTTTGTCAGAACAAACAGTAATCAAAGTAATCCGTGAGCATCCCTGACGACCAACGTGGGGGCAGTGCAGAAAGAGCTTTGAGAGCTACACAGGTGGAAGGGACATGAGTGAATTCTCTCTCTGGCAATGAACAGTTGAGCTAATGGTATTAATAGTTAACATTTGTTGAGAACGTAGCAAATGGCAGGGACTGTGAGAATGCGGGCCTTAGAAATTCTGATCCAACTTGTCTTTGCAAGAAGCCTTCACGGTCGGTGAGGTTACTATCGCACGTGTTTACATGAGGAACTGCCACGTAGGTGGGGGAGCAGCTCCCTGGGCAGTGACCGTGGGGACCGAGCTCCCTTGTAGCCGCTTCAGTTCGTCTGGAATTGTCTCCCTCTGGCGTCGTGTAGGGCAGGGGAGCCTTCCTGTGAGCCAAGAGCAAAGCAGCATCCCATGGCTTTCTCATCCAGAAGTCCGGGCCGATGGACTGTTTCTGAATTTGCCCAACATTCCTTTTCATCTTCGCCCCCTGCAAGGTGGTAGATTAGTTTCCTCTCGCCGCCGTCACAAATCACTTAGTAGCTTAAATGAGTGCACACTGGGTGTCAGGAGTCTGAGATGGGTTAGGGCGGGGGGCACCTGGGTGACTCAGTTGGTTGAGCTTCCGACCCTTGGTTTTGGCTCAGGTCATGATCTCCCAGTTTGTGGGATCGAGCCCCCCGTCAGGCTCTGTGCTGACAGCACAGAACCTGGTTGGGATTCTTTCTGTCCCCATCTCTCCGCCCCTTCCCAGCTCATGCTCCCTCTCTCTCTCAAAATAAATAAATAATAAAAAGATTTCATCAATCAATCAATCAATCAATAACATGGGCCAGTGGGACCGTGTTTCGGTTTCCTTGCCTTTTCCACCTCCTGGGGGCACCTGCGTCTTGGCCGTGGCCCCTCCGCACCATCTTCAGTTACAGCATCTTTAAATCTCTCTCCCTCTCTCTTCCTCTCTTACCTCTGGTTCTGTCATTGAGTTTCTGACTCCCACCCTCCTGGCTCTCTTCACTGAGGACCGTTGTGATTTGGGGGTGATCGGACTCACCTGGGCAGCCCAGGCTAATGCTTTCACCCCAAATGTTGATCTCAGTTACCTTCGTCACGTGTATTAGTTTTCTAGCGCTGCCGTCATACATTCCCACAAACTCAGTAGCTTCAAACAACATGCATTTAGGGGCGCCTGTGTGCCTCAGTTGGTTGAGCGTCCAACTTTGGCTCAGATCACCATCTCACAGTTTGTGAGTTCAAGCCCTCATCCAGCTCACTGCTGTCAGCACGGAGCCTGCTTTGGATCCTCTGTGTCCCCCCCTTTCTCTCTGTGCGTACCCCACTCTCACTGTCTCTCTCTCAAAAATAAAAATAAACATTAAAAAAACCCCACAAACAATCATAAACTTATTCTCTCCCAGATCTGGAGGCTAGAAGTCTGAAATCAAGATATTGGCTGGGCTCTACCCCTCCCGACGCTCTAGGGAAGGGCCCTTCCTGCCTCTCCCTGGCTTCTGTTGGCTCCGGGTACTTTGCCCGTGGCTGCGTCCCTCCAGTGCCTTCATCATCTCATGGCCTTGCCCTCGTGTCTCTGTGTGACCTTTCTCTCTTACAAGGGCACTTGCCAGGGGATTTAGTAGCCGCCCCAATGCAGAGGGATCTTGGCTCAAGATCCTTAATTACAAGACCCCGTTTCCAGGTAATATCACATTCACAGGCAGCAGGGGCTCGAAGGAACCTGGTTCTGGAGATTAGGGCCAGGGCACAGTGGGGGAGGGGCTTTTGGCTGCCCACTTCTTCTCTTTGCCAAGTTTCCTTTAAAGTTTCACGGAAGAAGGAAGAAAATGCAGTTTCCGTGTTGTAATTATGATGTAATCGTTGGGCTATCTATCCTTCTGACTCAGGGGTGGCCTCATGTTCTCCTGTGTTGGTAATTGTGCTGTTTGTCAATGGACCGTGGTCTCCGGGACCGCAGGAGCCGGCCCTCCGTCGCCAGCGAGGGAGGAACTCATTGACGCTTGGAGAGAAATAAATGTAAACTCATGCTGGTCTTGGGGATGGTGCCCTCCATCTTTTGGCTGCAATAATGAAGTTCCCAGCCCTCTGGTATGGCTGGACTTGTAATAATGAGATGCTAAAGGCCTCGTAAAAGGACATTAGCATTTTAAAGCCTTCTCTGCCCCAGGGAAGGATCTCGTTTCCAGAGTTGGTCTCTAATGGAAGACCATGGATGTGCTCTGACATCTCACTGCTCACTGGGCGGTGTGGGGAGCTGCTCACTAAAGAGAACCCCACGTCCCCTCCGGAGGGTATCAGCTTTGATAGAGCACCTGCCTTGCCTGGGTTAGGCTACAAAACCCACTCTCCACGAGTGGTCGGGTTTACAGAGAGGATGCGGAGGAAGGTGGGTGTGTCCTGAGCATGGGCCTTGCGGAAGCACATTTGAGCCGGCTTGGACTGGTGGGGGAGGTAGCCGGTAGTGGGCAGGGAGTAGCAAAGTCCTGCATTGGTGAGTTTTGTTTTCATTTGGTTACAGATAATAGGAACCCAAATCCTTTGTCTTAAGCCAAAAAAAAAAAAAAGAAAGAAGGGAGGGGACGATATATTGGCTTGTACAACTAAAAGGGCCATAATGACTTCAGGCAAAGTTGGATCCAGGCGCTCGTCTGGTCTTGGTCTCTCCTCTCAGATTCTGCCTTTCTTTCTGGGGTTCTGCCCGTCGTCTTCCTGTGGCCCTGCTGTCTCCTGGGCCGGGCGCCCCCTCTCCACACCCTGCACCTGTGGACGTCCCAGTGTCTTCTGGTCTTGGCTCAGGGGCCCCGACTCTGCGTGGCCACTGTGCCTTCGCCGTCATGCGCCCCCAATGGTCCTGGCCTCCGGTGTCCCTGTGTGGATATACGGATTCGGGACTCTGCACGCTGTCTGTCCTCGTGCATGTTGAGGGCAGGGTCCGTGCCCCACGGGTGGCCCTGTCCCCAGGGTCTACCAGAGTGAACGGCCCCGGCAGCGCGCACTCAGGTGCACAGGACCCGTGCCCGACTCCGTTCTGCTGGTTTCAGAGACTGTGTGCCGTCCAGCCCACACGACCCCATAGTGGACAAATGTCACCGGATCTTGCAGCTCAGGAGACCGAGGAGCTGTGCTCGGTGGGTGTTGACTAAACATCAGTCCGCTGCGTGTCCAAGTTCATTGCACCGAAAAGCAGACACACATTTCTTCCCGTTTCTTCACCCGTCTATAGACAGACTTAAAGACAGGTGTGTCTGGAAATCCAGACTTGTGGGTAAGAGTTTTGATTTTTTAATTTTGGCAAGTCGTTCCATTCAAGAGCTCTGAGAGCATGTCTTGCCGGGGGCTGTCAGTCTGCCCTCCCGCCCGGGGACAGCGGGTGAGAGGAAGACGCCCCCATGTCGCAGTGGGGGCGGGGCAGGGGCCGCCGTCAGGACCCCCAGGTGCCCATGAGGAGGAGGCGGTGGGCTCAGAACAGTCTCTGCTCCGACTTCTCTTGAAAGGGCCCCTGTCGCCTCTGGGCTGCAACGGGCTTCCAAGAAGCTCTCAGACTGATCCGAATTTTATTTCGCAGGAGACACAGAGAAATCCAAAGGAGGCTTAAGGCGATCTCTCTCTCTCTTTCTCAGCAATGCTTGGCAAAAATCCCTACAGAGAACACTGTTATTCTATTTCTGGGCATGAGTTCCCTTCCTTTGCCCACCACCAGGAGCCAGGCAGCTAAGAATAAGTTGTCGGCCAGCTTGGATGTTATTGCCTAATTTTGTCCTTTTTCATGCTGGTGATTTGGACTTTTACCGTTCCTTCCAAACTGGGGACGGGGCATGGGTTTCCATTGGCCAGAGGATGGGTCCTGCTACATTCCCAACGCTTTGTTCCCATCAGCACTGCTGTGCTTTCAATATTAATTAGCTCTTTTGTTCATTTCTGTCTTTGGCATCTCTAATGAAGAGCTAACATTCTGGAACCATTTCTGCATAATGCGGAGAAGTCTCAGAATGAGCCAGAATTGGCCTATAGGCCTCCCGGCCTCGCCCCCTCAGTCCACACAGCCACGTGCTCCCCGCCTTCCTCTCTTGGTGCCTCCCCTCTGCTCTCCTCCATCCTGCCCCCACTCAGGTCCAAGGTCCGGGGTGTGCTGGAGTCCTGGATATCGGGCAGGGCCTGGGGCTCCTGGAGACGTATTTATGGTGTGTTCAGTGGGAGGGGAAGGGGCCCTCGTCGATGGTGTGGTGCTCGGTTCACAAGTTAAACCCCTGCCTTGCAGCTCTGATGGTGGGCAGAGCCTATCAGCTCCATAGTCAACCTCGCTGGGTTTCCCAAGGAACTCAAATCATTGACACTGGGTCCCTTCCCTGCAGGCACTGGGCACAGGTGTGAATGGATTTAGGTCCCCGAGAGATGTGTGGAGGCGTCTACCACAGACAGCCATCTTCCTAGAAGTCCGGTGCATATTCAACAAACTGCACCTATGAAAGCAGACAAATTTGATGTTCCAAATCGACCCTCACCAAAACCAAGGTTACAAACACACCCTCAACCTTCATTCTTCCTGCTCATCTGCAGTGTGCCCCTCCTGTCCCTCTCCAGTCCCGCCCGGGCAAATGCTCATCTGCCCTCTGTCCCTGAAGATCAGTTTTCATTTTCCAGAGTTCTGTACAAATGGGATCATGGAAAGTATGTTCTCTCCTTCCTCTGTCTGGCTTCCTTCCCCGGCACGGTAATCTAGCTTCACGCACGTTGCCGTGTAGATCAGCAGCCCGTCCCTCCTGACTGCCGAGGAGCATTCCACGGCGTGCACTGCATTACGCTTGGTCCGTCTGGTGGTGGACGTGTGGGCTGCTCCTAGCTTGTGGCTCCCACAACTGTTGCTGCTATGAACGTTCATACAGGTTGTTGTCTGGATATAAGCTTTTGGATTAGAAAAGTTGAATCGTATGGTAAGCGGACATTGAACTTTTGAGGAAACTGCCAGGCTATTTCTAAAGTAGTTGTGCCATTTTACATGCCTGTCATCAGGGCCGGAGAGTGCTGGTACCTCCATATCCTTGCTGACACTGGTGTGGCCACCTCTTCAGTCTCAGCCAGTCCACTGGGTATGCACGAGCGTGCGTGTTAGTTTTAACTTGCACGTCCTCTAGATTAATGATGTCGAACATCTTTTCATGGGATGTTTGCTGACCACACACCTTTGATGAAGTGCCTGTTCAGATCTTTTGCCCATTTTTTTTTTATTGGCCTCTTTGCTGTATATTATTAGGTGTTGAGAATTCTTCTTTGGGCCTTAGGTCCTTTCTCGGTTATGGGATTTCAAAATATTTTCTTCCAGTCTGTGTTTGTCTCTTCATGACTGATATAGTCTTTTTTTTTTTTTTTAAATGATGGGATCTTTTGAAGAGCATAAAGATTTCATTTTGGCAAGGACCAATTCATCCATTTTCCCCCCTCGTACAGATTCTACTTTCGCTGTTGTATCTAAGAAGTAATTCCTAGCCCACATTCATAAACATTTTCTCATATATTGTCTTCTCACAGTTTCATAGTTGCAGCTCTTACATTTAGACTTCTGATCCATTTTGAGTTAATTTTTGTGTATCATGGGAGGTAGTGCGTCAGCTCACCTCTTTTGTATCTACCCATCCGGCTCTCCTGCATCATTTGTGGAAAAGACTCTTCTTTCCCCCTCGAGTCGTCTTGGTGTCCATTTTTGAAAATCAATAGATCGTAAATGTAAGAGTTTATTTGTGCATTCTGCATTCTATCCCGATGAACAACGGGTCTCCCCTTCTGACTGGGCCACATTCTCTTGATTCCTATTGCTTCGCAGAAATGTTTGTAGCTGGCACTGCTGGACCCTCAAAGTCTGTTATTCCTTTTTGTCATTCTTTTGATTATCCTGCGTCTCTTAACTTTCCATTTGAATTTCAGGATCAGTTTGTCCATTTCTGCCAAAAAGGCAGCTGGAATTTTGGGAATTTTGATAGGTGTCGCATTAAATCTGTAGATTGATTTGGGTAGTATCACCATCTTAACAACGTTAAGTCTTCTGATCATGAGACTTAAGACATCATGAGATGTCTTCATGTTTGTAGGGTCTTCTTTAATTTCTTTCAACAATATTTTAAAATTTTAGAGTGTAAGTTTTTCACTTCCTTTTTTGTGTTTGTCCCTAAGTATTGTATTCTTTTTGATGCTCTTGTAAATGGAATTGCTTTCTGATTTTTATTTTTGAGTTGTTCCCTGCGGTGTGGAGACACTTACTTGAGTTTTGCATTTTGATCCTCTTTCTTGTACATTTGCTTGATTTGTTTGTTGGTGTTATCAGTTTTTTAAGTGGATTCCTTAGGATTTTCTGTATACAAGGTCATGTCACTTATAAAGAGCCGTAGTTTACTTCTTCCTTTCCAATGTGGAAGTCTCGTATTTCATTTTCTTGCCTAATTCACCCCAGCTAGAATCTCGGTAAAATGTAGAACAGAAGTGGTGAGAATGGATATTTTTGTAATTTCTCTGATCTTAGGGAGAAAGCACTTTGTCTCCGTTAGGTATAATGTTAGCTGCAGGGTCTTTTCTTGGTTTTGTTTTGTTCTGTTCTGTTTTGTTTTTTTGGGGCATGCCTCTTCTCATGTGGAGGAATTCCCTCCTAGTCTGTGGAGTGTTTTAACGTCACGGAGTAGTGGGTTTTGTCAAATGCTTTTTCTGTGTCCTTTGAGCTGATCGTGTGGTTCTCCCCTTCTGTTGCCAACAGGGTTATAAAGGTCTTTCTGTAGAAGAGAAAGGTTTTGGAATATTTTGAAACTCCCAGTGCTGCGTAGGTCAGGAGATAATAGCATTCTGGGCCACCTCCATTGGGTGTGTGGTTTTTGTGTTTAAATCTAGGTTTGTAAATTTGTGTGTTCGAGTTTCTCAGCTCCACATGCGGATGTGGGAAGTTGCAACAGCACCGCTCTGTCTTGGACTCAAGAATAAGCCGGTTCCCATCTGTGCCTTATGCATTCAGAGTCTCAAGCAGCGTGGGTAGAAGGAGCCTTCTAGTCTGAAGCTCTTGTTGTATAAATAGAACTTATTAACCATGGGGGCGCCCGGGTGGCTCAGTTAGTTCGGCATCCGACTCTTGATTTCGGCTGAGGTTGTGATCTCACAGTTGAGATGGAGCCCCGTGGCAGGCTCCGCACTGGGTGAGGAGCCTGCTTAAGATTCTTTCCATCTTTCAGGATGCCTGGGTGACCCCGTCGGTTCAGCGGCTGACTTTGGCTCAGGCATGATCTCACGGTTCATGAGTTCAAGCCCCAGGCTTGCCACTGTCAGCACAGAGCCCACTTATGATCCTCTGTCCCCCTCTCTCTGCCCCTCCCTGGCTTGTGCTCTCTCTCCCACAAATAAAAATAAACAGTGAAAAAAAAAAAAAGATCTCTCCATCTTTCCCTCTGACCCTTTACCATCTCGAATGCTCTCTCTCTCTCTCCTCTCTCTCTCTCTCTCTCTCTCTCTCTCTCTCTCTTTCTCTCTCAGAAATGTTATTAACCATGAGCCAGATTTAGGGATGGACTTTCTGTAATGCTGGTATCTAGGGGCGGCGGTGCTAATCAGGGCATGAAACCTCATTTGATTTGTCTCCTCCTGACAGTGTCCAGTTCTGTTGACACTGAGCCTGATTTTAGAAGCGGAAGCTCCTGGTGTTCCTGGACGTTTATTTGGGTGGGAGCACACAGGCGGGTTTTGTGTGTGTTCTATACCGAGAAGTAAACCTCGAGTATAGACGTGTCTCTCCCAGCTCCGCAAGGAACCGGGTTGATCGGGAAGCACATCCCTCCTTTCCACCCACAGATCCCTGTGCACACAGCCTGTGAAGGGGCGTCACAGACAAGGGAGCTGGGCCAAGTTACGTTATGTCATCGTCTCTGGTATCGTCTTACTCTGGCAAGTTTCTGTACTTTGTCTTAAATCCATGGGGTCTTCCTCTGGGTTTAGGACGGATGGGTCTCCCACACCGCTTCTGTCCTGTTGATGTAACGCAGAGGGCAAGCAGGTCCGAGGAAGGAAGAATCAGATCAGGTGCCAAACCGGGAAGCTGCCCCAATGACCCGTACGTATACAGCAGACACGCTTGTCCTTAAGCCTTCGGGTTGGCCACTCTGGAGGGCACGGGATTTCGTCCATTTTGTTCGGTGTTGATTCCTTCCCAGCTAGGGCAGCCCCTGGGACACAGTGGGCTTTCAGCAAATATTTGTTGACTGCATGAACGTCAAAAAAATAATCTCTAAAAAATAATCTCCCAAAGTAACACAGATCAGCGTGCAGTCACTTCCTCAAGCCTCACGCTTGGTTTGAGAGAGGAGAAGAGATCGAATCCCAGTGGGGCGTCTGGCGCTGGGGCGAGCACAGCTCCTGGGGGGCGAGACCGTCGCCTCAGCTCTTGGCTGTTGGTCTGAGTGTGGATTTGCTGCGGAGAACACTGTAAGGTTGGCTCCTGTGGGTTCCTGCACCAGAGTGAGGCCGGGCTGGGTGATTCCATTGCAGCCGGACTGGGACTTTCCTCAGTTCTGTAACAGCGACAGGATAAGCAAACGTCCTTGTGATGGTTACTGGGAGGGACGGCTGGGCTTCCCGAGGGCAGCAGCCACGCCCAGGTCTCCTGTCCAGGCGCCAGCACCTCCCACAGTCTGGAGAGCGCATTCTCAGCAAACCAGAGGGAGCTGACACTCAGCAGGAGCAGAGTGGGTGAGGTGGTCCCTTGTGGCTGGAGTGAAAGTGCAGCTGGAGCTCAGGGTGGGTCAGTCTTCCCTTAGATTCTCCCTCTTCCCACTCGCCTCTCCCCTGCGGGCACCTACCTAGCGAGCGCCCTTGCAGGGCACTGTGTTGGATGTCACAGGGGACGTGCTGGGACACGTTGGCTTAAGGGCGTGTTGATCCGACTTCACCATTACGCTGGCAGCTCCGTGAGGGGCTGGGACCTGGATGACCTCGCTTGTGGGGCATCCCTGCCACCCAGCACCGAGCCTGGCCCTGCAGGCAGGCGCTCATCAAGGGGCGGCGAACACGGTCTCGTGGGGCGAGGGGCTTATTGGTGCCAGGGGTGATGATGCCACTCACGGAAGGGGGGCGGGCTTGGCGTCTGGTGGACGTGGGCTCCAGTCCTTCCCCAGCTATCACTCTCTGGGGAATCTTGGGGAACCTGCTTTCCAAAATGAGCCTCAGAGACCCAGGTAGTAGAAACTAGCATTTACTGAGCATTTATTTTGTATCGATGCCTGATCTCTTCATGCATATCAATTCATGTGATGCTCAAAATAGCCCCATCAGGTCTGACTGTTATAATCTATGTTTACAGATAAGAAAATTGGGGCAGCAGGGAAACGAGTCACTGTCCCTTAAGTGAAGATGAAGGAGTTAGTAAGTGTCAGGGCTGGGGTCTGACCTTGGGTAGTTTGGCTTCCATCCAGGAGAGCTTCACAGAGCGCAGAGACCACAGTTTCCCGGTGAACGCAGCCCCAGTGAGTGGTCAGATTGCTTATTTCAGGGGTAGGCTCCCGGTTCCCCGGATTATCTGTGAATCGACTTATTTCAGGCATATCCTGAGGTTCAGGCTCATGTCTTCCAATGATAAAAATATGTCCTCTTTTTCTCTTGAACGTTTCATGTGTCTAGAGAGAAATTCACTCATGGTGGGAGCCGGTGAACATAGAAACACCAGAAAGTAAAGCTAGAATGTCTTTGCCAGCCAAGACTTACATGTGCCCATGAGACATGGCAGGCATGGCTGAGGGGGTTACCTGAGAACCTCACAGCTTTTCCCCAAAGAGGAGGTCAGTGTGAGCCATTTATCCGCACCCGGTGACGTGTCTCACCAGGTCCATGTGACCTTACAGAGAGGGGTGCTGCCTTCCACAGCTGTTAGGAATATAAATTCTGTTTCCGCCGAAAACAAGGAACAAGACGTCTCCGAGTGGACGGAGTGCATCATGCCCGTTACCGACACGGACCCTTATCTCTTCCATTTCCAAGAGGATATGGGTGTCCAGTAGGAAAAGATCATTTATATTCCTACAATCCACTTGTTCACTCTTTACTGATTACATCTTCTAAACTGCTCTTCGATTAATTTGCCATGGAGACATTTAAGGTTTAACTTGAAATGCTCAAAGAAAATCTCAGATTTCAAAGCGCTTCTGTTCTCCCTGCAGGGCCGGGTTAGCCTTCTGAGGAGCCCCCTATCCCAGACGCGCCTACAGTTTTGACCACTTCTAAAGCTCGGTTTAACGGGCTCTTTTTAAAAATTAAGACCTCAGCCTCAAGCGGTTGCCCTAATAAGTCATCCGTTAATGCGCTGGACAACTGAGAGCTTTGCATCGTCCAGGGTGGCCCCAGGGTGTCCGTTCCCAAGAAGAGAGAGATGGTTAGATCGAGTTCCTGACATCCTTTGTGTCGAACATTTAATAAATATTTGGGTTACACTCTGACTTCTTTCCCTACGAGCACAGTCCTGCAGGGAGCAGTAGAAGGCTGTCTGTGTGTCGAAGGCGACTCCTTGGGACGGCTGGTTCCTCGCGTGCCTTTCTCGAGAACCGCCTTGAGTGACCAAACAGCACTGAGACGCTCGCAGCATTTTTCAGCTCTGATTCCTGTGCTTCCCCTCGGCCCTGGTTGGTCAGACACGTTGGGCAAGTGAACTTGGGTTTCTCAAATACGATGTCAGTGACACAGAATAAGTAACACATGTGCTGAGACACTACCTCCCAGCCTGCGCCCATGTAGACATCGCTAATCGATCCCAGCACTGCTTCCTGGTTCCTTCTCAAGACAGAGCTCGCTTGAGCAGCCCCTATGTGTTGATGTGCACGGGCAAGTGAGGTGAACCTGTTTCCTATTTCTGGCAAAGTCTGGGGCACTAAGAAATGTTTTGGTAAGGATTAAAGAGTGTGGGAGGCTCCTGGGGGGCTCAGTCAGCTAAGCGTCTGACTCTAACTGTCAGGTCATGATCTCATGGTTTTGTGAGTTGAAGATCCAAGTGAGGCTCTGCACTGTCAGCTCAGAGCCTGCTGCAGATCCTCTGTCCCCTCTCTCTTTGCCCCTTCCCCACTGGTTCTCTCTGTCTCAAAATAAATAAATGCATTTTAAAAATAAAGTCTTTAAAAAAACAAGATGTTATTAAGAAAATCATAAGAGAAACTACATTTACTGTACATTCTGTGTTTATAGGAAAAAGAAAATTCACAGTTGACCCCGTTTGGTCAAGGGTCAACTGTGTTGGTCTCGGCCAGAGGCCATAAAATGACAGGATTTGAAGCAAACAGGCCTCAGGACATTCTCTGTTTGGCCAGGAAAGAAGTCGACGCTATAGATACTTAGATGCCAACATTCACAAAGTGGTTGATTTCACCGGAACTCTGGATTTCTCGTTTCCCCCGAAAGTCAGATCTCTAGACGCAGCCCTGGCGTTCCCAGGCTGCAGTGGTGGGGCTGTCCCCTCTGCACGGGGCTCAGGGGTCTCCCTTGAACTTCTCAGAGTCCTCAGCTTCCCCGCCATTCCCAGCACACCTGCCTTGCTCCTTTGTGTCACCTCCCTGCTGTGGGAGGGATGCGGTTACTGATCCAACATCCTGGCAGGCCACCCGAGGCCAATCGCACGGAGAAGAGGGGGAGCTGACTGTGTGAGTAAATTGAGTTCTATTATAAACACACGAGGTCAGTTAGATGGAGTCAGTATGAAACAGTAGAATAATGTAGTGGGTGCAATTATGTGACTTTATTGCTAACGTAAGTAGGGGTTTCCGCAAAGCCAAGTCTTACTTAACGCAAGAACTGCTACAATTTCAGCACGGGGCCACTTCCCAGAGCAGAGTTTTTGTGCCCAGAATTTCACACCACCCAGGCCCTGCTGGGATGGATATAGAGGCCGTCAGGGCAGATGCTGGTGAGTCTGTGCAGCAAAGCGTTGAGTTGGCGTCAGGCCACCCCCGTGACTGACAGCCAGGCTGGGCTCCGCTGTGCCGGGCTCTCTGGAGATGGTCGCTGGGAGCCGGGATGCCCAGCCCCTCTCTTGGCATAAGTGAGCGGATCTCGTCTCTGCCAACGCCTCTCAGCATGGACCTTTCACATCCCTCTCCTTTACATTTGGGTTTTGCAGCGACTGGGCTGGCGGTAGGACCGTGGTCCTGATTTCCACTGTCGCTTTGCCTGGAGTCCCAGAGACCACACCCCTCCGATGCCAGTTTTCATACCCAGAGTTCATCACGCACCGTGTTCTTTTATAGAAAAGTTTCTTCCCTAAAAGAGATTTTCATTAAGTGTTTTCATAATAAGTTTAGAAAACATGAAGCCTCTCTTTCCCCTGGGAATATGCTTATCCTGCCAAAATGCTTTCCTTTTATGTGACTAATTTATGTGCAAGCCCCGAACACCTAAGCTTCTGACTCTGGTGTGTGTGCCAATGGAGCCTAATTAACAGCGCATCTCTGCAGCAGCCAGGCGCGCGCAGTCAGAGCGGGCGCCGGGCACGGCCATATGCCGGGCCCTCACCAGATAAACACCTCCCGATCCCTTCTGGGGCACCGTTTGATGAGTACGCAGGGCTTGGATCTTCTCCTAAGCTAACAAGCGGTGGTGGTGCTTTTACGATCCCCCCAGTGTCAAGGGACAAGATGCTAAAGGAAAACATTCCGCACAGAAGCGTCTGCTACGCTTTACACCACAGCGTCGTCTTGGGCCTCATTTGCTGGTGTAGTTTTGTTTAAGGGGCAAAATCCTGGAAGCACTTGTTTGCTCAGGTGGGGTCAAGCCTTGTTGAATAGGATTCAGGCAGAGACTTTTCCATATGGAAAAGGACCGGAATTCTTTTATTTCTCCGTAGATGTGGCCCAGCAAGGAGGTTGCAGAAAGTGTCCCTTGCGCTACTGGTCGCGTGAGCGGTCATCCGGGGGCCTGGCGGGCAGGAGCCGTCCTGGGCTCCTTGCACACACTCGTCCAGCAGCCCCTCGTTGTGGTTCAAGTGCACTGAAGCTAGGGAGGCCTGACCACCCTGTACACGCTTGGTCCACCAATCACTGTATTTGACGGTGTTTTGTGCGTGGGTCTGTCTCCTCTGCTGGGTCAGGCCTCCTCCAAGGAACCCTTGGGGCCATTTTGTGCCCTTGCAGTCTTGCCCAGAACCTGTCATGTGCCATCCCTGGCTCCAAGCTGGGCCTGAGTGTGAACCCCAGACTCCTGTGAACCCTCTGTGCCTTCAAGACAGACATGTCCCCCGACCCCCCGGGCTGCACCCCTGCGTGGGGCGTAATCAGACCATCTCTGAGGTCTCTGTCAGTACCAAGCCTCTAAGGTTCTGAAATGAAGGCACAGGTTAGATGGGAAAGGACAGAAGCAAGTGGCCTCCATTCTGCCCACACCAGCCCCGAGGTCTGCACCCGCCGAGACACCTGGGCTGGCTCTGGACAGGCAACCTGGGAGAGGGTTGGAACGGCACATCCCAGGCCTGGTCCGGCTCGGAAAGCCAGACTGACCTGCATGAAAAAGAGTGGATGAAAAGAAACGTGATCTGCGTGTAAAAGGGGTCATGGTCGGGCCCGGAGAGGCTGGCTTGGGCCATCTCCACGATCGAGGGCCTCAGAGGCACTGCTGGCACTGGCGAGGGCCCGTTGTCTGGGCGGGTGTGGAGAGGCTCACAGACCTGCAGTCACTGGTTCCACAGACGAGGCCGACACGGACCCTGCCCAGTCCTGGCGTGTCGGCAAGGCCCCAGGGCCCTGGCTGCAGAAAAATCTAATAAGGCAACGTGCTTGTCTTCCAAAGTCCTGTCTTACGATCCGGGAGGGGCAGAGAGGGGCAGACAAGTACGCGTTCATGGAGTAATTCTTAACACATGAAGGTAAAAAAAAAAAGATGGATACAAGTTTCGTGTAGCCAGAGTCCATGGACTTTTTCTCTTCGTGCGCTCTAGGATTTGACTTTGCCTGTTGATTTTTCATGACAGTCTAAAGAATATATAAGCAACCTCTAGCATCAGGGATAGACGTAGGCATTGATCTTTGATTGCGGACCTGACGTTTGCGTTTATCTTTGTGATCATACAAGGGCCCCAAAGGGCTGGGGGCCATAGCACATGAATATTTAACTCTTGAGGATTCAATATGTATATTCACCTCTATGTATTTTGGTGTTTAGCCAAAAATGACGTGCACTCACATTTACATACATACATCTGCATCTATATGGTAGGAATTCTGCACGTTTTAATCTGGCTGTCTGTTACCCTGACTGGGGAAGGGTCAGTCCCGCGGGGGAATGTGTGTGTGACTGGAGAGGGTCTGCCCACCATGGTCAAAACCGTGTGGGTGGGAAGGTGGGTTGTGATGGCTTCCTTGACCGCGTCCCCTTCAGGAAGACACTGAAGAGCAGCCTGGACCAGTGAAATGTTAGAGGGACCGAAAGATATCTTCACGGAAGGTGTAGGTAGTGACAGCAACCAGGAGGTGCCGACAAACTGGGCCCTCTGCCTGGACGCTTGTGTGTCCCAAGCCCAGAGAGAATAACTCGCAAATACCACCCGTGTCTGCAATTATGTGCGACACGTAAATTATAAATATTACTTGTGTCCCTCCCCATTACGGTGCATATTCTTGTAGTAAAAATCATAAAGGCTACGCCTTATAAACGAAAACAGAGATTTTCTTGGGTGATATGGCTCGGGTGCATTTTACTTCGGTGATCTTCGGAAGCCACCTGCCGTTCGCATGGGTCACTGAGAAAAGGAAGGCGTATGTTATATGCAAGGGAAGTGAGGACGTTGTGGGTGCGGGAGCCGACCCTCAGGGATGGCTGCTGCTCCCAGTGACATGGTTGTATTTAGGTGTAGCTCTGGAATGTTCTAGGGAGAGTGAGGATGATCAGGTGGTATGCTAATGCTCACTGATCGAAGGGAAGGGGTAGACGATCATGTCAGAGAGCTGGACGCCTCTGACTCATGAAAGCCCAGCATCACCTGAGGACCCACTGGGGACAGGTGCGCTGTGAAGTCCTAGAGATTCTTTTATTTTATTTTATTTATTTTATTTTGAGAGAGAGAGAGAAAGCACAAGTGGGGAAAGGGCAGACGGAGAGAGGGAGACACAGAATCGGAAGCAGGCTCCAGGCTCTGAGCTGTCAGCACCGAGCCTGATGTGGGGCTTGAACCCACGAACTGTGAGATCATGACCTGAGCTGAAGTTGGACGTTTAACCAACTAAGCCGTCCAGGTGCCCCTAGAGATTCTTACTATGTACATTTCTTTGTTGTCTTCCTTCTCTTCTCCCTCCTCTCCAGTGCCTTCCCTTCCCCTTCCCTCCCCTCCCCTCCCCTCTGTCTCTATGTATATGTCTTACATATTGGTCATAATGTAAGATGTATTTTCTACGGTGGCTTGGGACTCAGAGCACTATTTGAGACACCTTGCCATCAAGCGCATCAATTAGTTATTCCCACGTAACAAACAGTCCCTGCATCTCAACCACGGGCCACCACAAGCACCTCCTCATTGCTGACGGGTCTTCAGGTCCATTCAGCTCATCCAGGCTGCAGACCCCATGAGAACAAACCCAATCCTTTAACTATGTTTTGAGTGTTTTACTGTGACATTTTTGCTAAAAATCCTACCTCACAAAGCAAGTCATTTGTCCAAACCCAACGTTATGGAAGCAAGTGCATTTTCCTTCCAGAGGGAGGAGCGGCAGGGTCGTGTGGCAGGGGGTGAGGGTGCTGTGCTGGGCACGGTCTTGAAATCTGCCACCCAAGGCGCCCTGGGAATCTCAGGCGCCACAGTATTCCATAGATTGTAAGATGCGGTATTTGTTAGGTTCTGTCTTTGTTGCTTTTTAAAATGTTTATTTAATTTTGAGAGAGAGGTAGAGTGTGAACAGGGAAGGAGCAGAGAGAGAGGGAGACACAGAATCCAAAGCAGGCTCCAGGCTCTGAGCTGTCAGCACAGAGCCCAACGCGGGGCTCCAACTCACAGACTGCGAGATGATGACCTGAGCCCAAGTCGGTCACTTAACTGACTGAGCCCCACAGGCACTCCCCCATTTTTTAAAAAAATGTGGGTTCTGTCTTTAACGAAGTAACCCCACTTTCTGCCTTCCTAGCTCCACACCGTGCCACTGGGAGTGGGGGGGACAAGAAAGGTCACACAGGTGTACGAGATTCCTCACTGGTCCCCCCTCTGGCCCTGGAAAACGTCGCCTGATTCGTCCTGTTTACTTGCTTGCGAAGTGTCCATTTGCACTTCTGTGAAGGCAGATTTTTGTCCTGCCTCTGTTTTGTGGCTGGATCGAAAGGCCTTCTTGACAAAGTCTCTCTTCTTCTCTACCTTCTTGTCGCCCAACAGCTCACGGGTCGGGGCTGCTGGAGACTTACAGCTCCGTGCTCCCGCGGCCACCCACATCTGGCGCTCACTCAGGAAGTGTGGATTCTATTAACTTCTCTTTAGCCGGGAGCTCCCGGTGGTCACCCAATGAATTTCTCCTCTGACCTCAGCATCCAGACCCCCAGTGGGCTTGGGGTGGGGCTGATGGATTGTTCAGGTCAAGCTAAAGATTCTGGGAGAACCGGCAATGGGAGCTGGACAGATGCCAGCACTCACAGACGCTTGCTGTCCAACCGCTGTACCCATGTATAGCCAGTCTGGAAACAGACCTTGGGAAGGGCAGTGTGGCAGCCATGTTTATTGACTCTTACCATTACTCTTTGTGGTTTTATTTATTTATTTATTTATTTATTTAGAGAAAGAGACAGGGAGAGAGGGAGACAGAGAATCCCAAGCAGGCTCTGGATTACCAGGGTGGAGCCCAACGCAGGGCTCGAACTCACAAACTGTGAGATCACGACCCGAGCCGAAATCAAGAGTTGGACACTTAACGAACTGAGCCACCCCAGGTGCCCCCTCACTAAACACTTGTTAAATGAATGGATGACTTATTCTTATTTTACAGATGAGAGATCTCAGGCAGAGAAAAGTTATGTAATGTCAAAATACACTGCAGCCCTGAGCCCGGCTCTGACTCCTCTGAGTGACGGCATGGTGAATGTCAGAGCTGCCGAGTTTAGCGCCCTCGGGTTCATGGGTGCGGAGTCTGGCCCCAGATGATGGGGAGTGATGTTCAGATGTGATGGCAAAGCCGTTGACCGAGGACCCTGCTCATTCTGGCTCCCTCTCCCTGGACTAGAGGACTAATGATCAAACTAGTTGGAACTAATCCATACCTAATGCTTAGACACAGAGCACATCCGTGGCGCCTGGGGCCAGGGGCAGAGGGAGCAGTGGGCCAAAGAGAGGCACCAGGGGTCTTTTGGGACGAGGGGAATGTTCTGTGTCCGAGCACCGCCAAACTCCTCCAAGTGTGCCTTCAAATGGACACGGAACATAAATTAGACCTCATAAGGTGGGTACAAATCCCAGTGTTTTATATCTGCGTCTTGCTTTTTGGGGGGCCAGGCCATGGGGTGGTAATGCTCAGTGCTGAGGAACCCCCTGATGCAGGGGGGGGGCGAGTGCAGACCCCTGCTCAGCCCTCCACCAGCCCTGATCCCTGGAGAAGCAGCCTTCCCTGGACCTCAGTTTCCCCATCTATACTTTGGGGACAAAGCAGTTAACATATGGAGTATCTGGAGGATTTCATGACTACACCTCTATATGTAAAGGTTTTAAAAAGCAATGCATGATATCAAGTAAGTACATGATAGCTATTATTCCTTTTTGTATTTCTTGGAAGTGTAAAACTCAAGGCAAAATAAATATTTTCTGAGTACCTACGGCTCCTCAGACAGTGCATTTTGCTAAACATGGTAATAAATTCAAATGGTTTGATTCAGATGACAATAGGATATAAAAGCTTTTTTCTTAGTTTCCTTTGGCCGGTCCTAATGTGGGGTTTCAGCAGTGTGTGTGTGTGTGTGTGTGTGTGTGTGTGTGTGTGTGTGTGTGGATTGTGAGAAACACACTATGCGCCTGTTTAGCTTTCTTCCTTTCTCACACTTTGTTGGGGTGGGGAGGGGTCTCGAAGGAAACCTTATGCACAGTCCACGTTCTCTCGGGGCGAACAGACGGATCAACAGTGTGGCAAACTCAGAGGGTGGGAGGTATACAGACCCAACTGTTTTTAAATAGAAAATGAAGTCAATGATATATCTTCCGGAATCCCCAAGGAAACCTATTTTCATCCAGAGAACCTGTCTTTTCCACTCTTACTTTGAAGCAATGTAGCTGCGAAAGCGTAATTTGACGGTGAAATATGAACCTCTGAAGCCAATCTTCCCCATGTGACAGTTACAAGCCATGTCGCACACGCTTACAGGTTAACGTGGCCCAGGATGTCTGCTTCCGATGTCCGCCTTCCTGTCGTCTGCGCCTCGTATTAGGATTCACAGCATTTGGTGTTCGATGTTCCTTTGGGGGCTCAGAGAGCCCTGAAGGTATCACTTAGATGGGTGGTTGGGACCTGACTGATCCTTACCTGCCGTGACCTCCCGTCCCCTCTGGACACACACGCGCATGGGGGACGTGACCCGGAGATCTCAGTTCCTGGCCACGAGGCCAAGTTCATACCGGAATCCAAATTCATCAGCTCTTTGACCTGCAACTTTCTCAGCTTTGCTCCTGGCTTCTACTGGTCCGTCTCCTCTCAGGATCTAGTAGATGAGCTTTTGTCTGGATGCTGTTAGCCTGATGACCCTGCCTAAGGCGCCCTCTCCTCCTCCTTCGTACCTGACACGCTCCTCACGGGGCACAGGGATGACCCGCACCCAGAGGAAACGTGGAGACACGTTCCCATTGGGCGTCTGGCTGTTGAGCACCTCTGTTTGCTAGGCCCTGTGCTGGATTTGGCAACGACAGCAGTTAAGAGAGGACACGTCCAGCGGCGCCTGCGACTCCGGCTCAGGTCATGATCTCGCGGTTTGTGAGTTCGAGCCCCGCATCAGGCTCTGTGCTGACAGCTCGGAGCCTGGAGCTGCTTCAGAGTCTGTGTCTCCCTCTCTCTCTGCCCCTCCCCCCCCATGCTCTGTCTCTGTCTCTCTGTCTCTCTCTCTCTCTCTCTCTCTCTCTCTCTTTTGATTAAAAAATTAAAAAAAAAAAAAAAAAGAAATGACTCAAACAATACCTTCTGTGGAGTGACATCTGAGTTACCCTGTAAAGCGTATGCTGCTTTTGGTGGCGCGTCACAAAAAACCCTGGGCCGAACGGCTTCAACCACAACAGAGGGTAAATCACCCGTGTAAGAAGTCAGAGGGATGGGGGTCCAGGTGGGCCGGTCCAGCGGTCCATCCAGGGCACGGAGGGTGCGGTTCCTTCCGCCCGTGTGTTCATGCTCGCAGCGTCCGCCTGCTCCTTGGCCAGCTCCCTCAAGGCTCTGAGATCACCCTGCAGTCCCCGTTGTCACCTGCGCTGGGACAACATCCGGCAGGACACGGAGGGCAGGTTCCTGCGCATCTCAGAGCGAGGAGACCCTTTCGGGCGTCCCAGGTGGCTTCACACACCTCATTGGCTGGAACCGTGTCACGTGGCCTTCCCTAAGCCAATCAGTGGCAGGGAGAGGGGGCTCGGCAGGCCCCCTGGTGGATGGGGGCTGTGGGTTTTTGGGAGGAAATCTTAGAAACGCTGGAAAGGAAGAAGGTGTGCGCGTGGTGGGGCAGAAGTGCTGGCGCGTGGTTGGACGGCAGCCCGTTACGTGTCTCAGGTGTGACCAACGAGCAGACGTCAGGAACAGGCGGATGGAGGGAGGGGCCTGGGAGGGGGCGGGGCCCGGGAGGAGGCCGGGGGGAGGGGCCTTACAGGGGGCGGGGCGTGGGCCCAGGAGCCCGGAGAAGGAGGCGGGGCGGTCTTTACGCTGGGAAACCAGAAACCATAACCGGAGTTTGCATTTTATCCCCCTCACCCCGGAAGTCACGGGAGAGGCCTGACCTGTGAGCAGGTGGAGGAACGAGCCCTGGCCCGGGGCCAGCCGCCCGGGGGGCTGCGGGCGCGCATTGTTGCCCACGTGCCCCCAAAGCCCCCGGCACCTGACGCTCCCTTTGCTATCGAGGACTTGATGCCAGGGGAATGAGGAGTGTGCGGCCTGGCGCACGTCCGGAGGGGAGGAGGCCGCGGGCGGAGAGGTCCCTACCGCGTCGGCCCTCGTCATTCGCGGAAGCGTGTTCTGTCAAAGGCCCCGCAAGTGCCGAATTAACAAATACCGAACCTTCGGGGGGAAATACACGCACTTACACATCTCTCATAAACCATCATCTTAAATCCTAAAAGCAACTCATCCTGTGAGATTCTCTTCATTTTGCAAGAGAAAATGATATTGGGAAGTGTGAAGCGGCTTTCCTGAGCCCTTCCCCGCCACCACGTCCCCCGCCCCCAGGGGCTAGAGCTGGAGCAGGGCTGGGAGCCTCAGGCAACAGGCCGCCCCCCACCCCAGCCAGAGCGCCTCCCTCTGTGCTGCCCTGCCCCCTCCCATGTCCATCCCTCTGGTCATCGCCGCGTGAGGGGCTGAGCCAGGACAGAGCATAGTAGGCCTATTTGACCTTGGCTCGGAGCACGCGCATGGGGCAGGTGACTCAAAGTTCACGCCCTGCGAGCTGGGGACAGCGGTGTGAGCCGTATTAGCCAGCGGGTAACTTTGAGAACATGGCGTCCACAAATAATAAGGCATATCCACAGACAGCAGACATTTATTCTCCGTGGGCTTGAAAGCTGGGGAGTCTGAGATCAGAGTGTGGGTGTTTGGGGAGAGCCTCCCCCAACCACTCCCCCCTCCCCCGAATAGAGACAGCTGTCTTTGGGGCCTGCTCTCACGTGGTGGAGCAGAGGGAGGCAGTAAGCTCTCCGGGGTCCCCTTTTGTAAGGGCACCGATCCCATCACTGGGGTCCACGCTCACGACCCCAGTGCCTTCCAAAGGCCCCCATCTCCGGACAGCACCAGATGGGGGATTAAGACTTCAACATAGGAATTTGGGGGGGACGCAAGCACGCCGTCCATAGACCTGCTAGGTCTTCTGTACAGCGTCCTGCGCCTCCGGGCCTAGCATTCACTGGGACTGACCTCATTTGAGCGGTTTTAATTGAATTAATCAAGGGTGGCGACGCATACTTTCTTTTAAGGGTCTGCACGTCCCCGGAGAAAGAAATCAAATGAATTTCGAAGGCCTCTGACTGTGTTACATTCTTTATTTAAGTTTTCCCACGCAGGCCATCCCTCACTGCCTGAAAGGTGGGGCCGGGTTAAGTCTGCATGAGCACCCAAGGGGTATATAGACTACCACTGAGTCGGGATTTCATTTCTTATGCACAGAAGGGGCCTCGAAGTTTCCAAAACAGGTGCGTCCCTGATGGTGGGGTGATGTCCAGGGGGCGTGAGGGTGGGTGAGTAGCAATAGCCAGGGAGAAGCCAGAATTTTCCACAAATGCAGGAGAGTTGAGGTGTGTGGTGTAGGAGGTAGGATCAGGAAGCTTCTAGAATCGGTGCTGACCACCGTCATCGGTGCTGAAGGCAGCACAGTCATGGGTCAGGAGCCTTGTTCTCCGGAGGCAGGTCCGCACTCGCCGCTAGCCGGCGGTGTTTAGGGGTCTTCGTGCCTCCCAGGGGAGCTCCCAGGAGAAGGCGGGGTTTCTCCGAAACGGGGCCTGCACCCCTTTCTCAGTGTCTGTGGGAAAGGGCGGCCGGGCCCGGGATCTTGAAGCAAGAACGGGCTTTTCCCTTCCATTTCCACTCTTACTGAGAGTCCTGTTGTGGTCGCTGTCTCGGCGATCCTGGGCACAGTCCTGCGGATTTATGATCCTCGGTCGTACATTCTCCCGAGACGGCTGATTTGCCCCCGTCATCCTTTTCCTTCACCCTTGTCCCTTAGGCACCGACACTCACGGTCCCCCTGCAGCACCCCCTTCACGGCTTTGAGGGCCAGGGTTCCCCAGCCAGTGTCACAGGGACCTCAGCCCGTGTCCCTGCCAGGGGCCTCGGTCAGTTCTGCTTAGAGGTGGCTGAACAGGCGCCTGTGCAGCTCAGTCGGTTGAGCATCCAACTTCGGCTCAGGGCATGATCTCACGGTTTGTGAGTTCAAGCCCCACGTCAGGCTCTGTGCTGACAGCTCAGAGCCCTGGCCTGCTTCGGATTCTGTCTCCCCCTCTCTCTCCCCTCCCCCCACTGACACTCTGTCTCTCTCAAAAATAAACATTAAAAATTTAAAAAAGATGGCTGAAGACATCGGGACATGGACAAGTGGATGAGACAAAGGGGCTGGAGGCACAGAGAGAGGTCTCGGCATCCTGGTGGTCTTCTTCTCTTGGTCTTCCGTTTCCTTTTAAATGAACTAGGCTCATCTCTTCCTTCGCTTCATGGGGGCACATTCATGCTCGAGTACTTTTCTTCTTGGGTGTGGTAGGGATGATAATTTGTCTCAGATGAGGAGGAGGAGGGGCGCCTGAGTGGCTGAGTCTGTTGAGCATCTGACTTCGGCTCAGGTCGTGATCTCGCGGTTCGTGATTTCCAGCGCCGCGTCGGGCTCTGTGCTGACAGTTTGGAGACTGAAGCCCCTTCGGATTCTGTGTCTCCCTCTCTCTGTGTTCCTCCCCTGCTTGCTCTGTGTCTCTCTTTCTCTCAAAAATAATTTTTAAAAAACATTAAAAAAACAAACAAACAAGAACGAGGAGGTTTGCTCTTGGAATTTGGAGGTTGGCACTTCTGACCTTGCTCTTGGACATGAGCGTGTGGGGCTGGGAAGGGAGGCCTGGGCTGTGGGTACCGACTCAGGTGAGGAAGAGAAGGTCAAGGAGAAGTCTTCGTTTGTGACTCGAAAAACACCCTGTGTGGTGGCACTCAGGTCTGCCAGCCGCTCAGACTGACGGGGGACCCCAAGAAGCAGCGTGTGACCTGAGCCGGTTAGACCACACCGCTGCCTCAGGTCCTTCAGAGATGGTGGACCCTTTGCCGTTGTGATTCTGTGGTGAATTCTTGGGTTTTGTGTCCCCTGCACCTGAAGTGACCTTTGCCTCCTCCACGCCCTCCCCACCTACATACCTCAATGACATTTTCTGGAAGGTCCAGGAAAGATATCGTCAACATTTCACTTGTTTATCTGGAAGAGGTGGAGTGAGATGGGGGTTAAGCTGTCTGTCACATAACCGGCTAACACATGCACATTAAGAGGCACCCCCCCCCCAAGTGCCGAGTCAAAAAACCATAGCAAAACGCTACATCCTTACTTCCAGTCTGCAAAACTGCAGTTTAATGGGGCACAAATAATTATATCCACATTCCGTGAGTGTTGTCCTACAAGGATTTTAATGTAGTGCAAAGCTTTCTTGGTTTTTCAAAAAAGATTCTCTTTATGTCTTGAATAAAGTCATTTTTTTTTAGTAACATATGGCTACCTCTTACGCATCTTCAAACGTGGTGCAAGAGTGAAATATGTTGCACCTGGGATTTGATTAGTGGCGGTTTGAGTACATAAATGGGGTGAGGTAGAGGGAAAAACCCACAAAAGAAGCAACAAAGGTTATAGAACTCCATTAAATTATGTTTATGGGTTTAGTTGTCGGTATTTTGTAATACAAAATGGTTTTCCTGGAGTCTATTTGTCACTAATTCGTGCCTACAAATTACCTTTTGTGGGAGTCACGTTCTTCTGATTGTCTCGGTGTCGAATAAATCAGAGTTCACGAACTTTCGCTGCTCCTTGCTGCTGGTGTTTTCCTGCTGATGCATCTGGGGATTCTAACTCTCCCAAAGGTTTCCAACCACTGCGATTCCATTTTTGTGAACGGGAAGGAGATGAAGAGCCAAGCGCACACGACCGTGAACTTCACCCACAAGCACTTCACCTCGCAGCTGGAAGTCACCGTGTGGGCGCCCAGGCTCCCCCTGCAGATCGAGATCTCAGACACGGAGCTGAGCCAGATCAAGGGCTGGCGGATCCCCGTGGCGTCCAACAGAAGGTGAGGAACCGAGGGAGGGCTGAGTCCTGGGGCCTGGGTCCCTGGGCAGGCGGCCTCCGGGAAGCAGTCTCCCCGGTGGTCAGTGGTCTTGGATTGGGGTTTAACGGATCCGGCTTTGGGTACTTACTAGCCTCTGACTGAGGAAACTCTCGCTGCGATATGAATGGTGTCCACCTCACGGGGCAGTTGGGGGGATTCGGTACAATGTTGCAGTCAGTGGATACGAAGCACAGAGCCTGGGGTCTCGGGGTTTCCTTTGATCCCTGTTTCCCCGTCATTCCTTCCTGTGCTGCTCACTCTCAGTTCCCTGCTTGTAAATGGTAACGCTCGTCTGTGGAGCCTGGCGTAGGGGTTACGTTGTGGGCTCCGGAATGAAGCCGCTGAAATTTCCACCCTTGCAAGCTTCTCCACATAGAGCTGTGTGACCTTGGGCTAGTTGATGAATCTCTCTGTTCCTCAGTTTCTTCATTTATAAATTGGAGATGACGATATCACCGAAGAGAGTGGTCCTGAGTATGGAAGGACACATAGTATCGTAACAGGCAGACTTCTAAAGGCGTCTGTGTCAGAGTCCCGTCTCCTGGTCATCGGCTCACACTCTAATCTGGTGCTTCTATGAAGGAATTTTACAGATGGGATTAAAATGCTGCATCCATCGACCTTCAGATGTGGAGAGTATCCAGGTGGCCCTTGAAAGCAGAGTTTTCTCTAGCTGGAAGACGGTCCCAGACAGTGTGTAACCTTTTAAAACTGACGTGTTTGTATCCAGCAGAAATCCCTTGCGATCCACCCCAGTCGGTGGCTGTATCGGGCATGCCTGTCGTATTGCTGAGGAGTAACCCGTGGGGTGTGCCGTCCTAGCGAGGAATCACCCACCACACAAGGTGGGGGCCTCACGATGGAGCCGCCACGACCCTCTTGTGCAAGCTCGTGTGGGAGCACGTTTTCTGGGGAAAGCGCCCAGGAGCGTAATTGTTGGGTCGGATGACAAGGGCACAGTTAGTTTTAAAAGAAGCTGCCGAGCTGTTTCCCAGGGCGGCTGCACCATTTCACTCTCCCAGCAGCCGCATAAAGTCAGCCAGTTACTCCCTCCACATCCTTACCAGCATTTTAAGAGAGTACATACTGTATGGTCCCATTTAGAATGATCTAGAAAATGGAAAACAGACTGGTGGTCGCCGTGGACTAGGGATCGTGTAGACTATCAAGGGGCAGCCCAGGGCATCCCTGTGGGGACGGACTGGTTCTGTGTCTGGGTTGTGGCTATGGTCACACGAATCCTCCGGTGATAAAATTGTATTGAACCACACACACACACGCACACACACACACACGTGCACACACACGTGCACACACAGACACTGGCTAAGCTGTTGAAATCTGAATACGCCCTGTGGCTTGCCCCAATGTCCGTTTCCTGGTCTTGGGACTGCAAGATGTGAGCAGAGCAAAGATTGCACACGGGACCTCCCTGCACATGATTTTTTAACTTACAGTGAATTTCTAATTAATGCAGAATTTAAACTTTTTTCTTTGAAGTTCATGTTTGACAGAGCACAGGAGGGGCAGAGAGAGAGGGAGAGAGAATTCCAAGCAGGCTCCGCGCTGTCAGTGCAGAGCCCAACGCGGGGCTCGAATTCACAAACCGCGAGATACGGCCTCAACCAAAATTAAGAGTCTGCTGCTCAACTGACTGAGCCAGCCAGCTGGCCCAGAATTTAAAGTTAAAAAAAAAAAAAGAATGCTATCTGTCCCAAAATAACAGAATGATTTGATTAATACAGAATTTCTAATACTTCATTTATTCGCTCACCACTTTTATGATACTGCCACTTTGGAATGGCACCTGTAATGTATACTTAATATTGTTCTTTTTTTGCTTTTATTCACTTTTCACACCACTATCAAAAATGGCCAAGTGGTAAAAATTAACACAAAGGGAAAAAAACGTTGGTGTTACATTCTGCATAGATACTGCTGTTTGTAGGAGTTGGTCTTTTTTTTTTTTTAAAGTTTAATTCTTGGAGCATCTGGGTGGCTCAGTCGGTTAAGCCTCCAACTTTGGCTCAGGTCATGATCTCATGGTTTGTGGGTTCGAGCCCCGCATTGGGCTCTGTGCTGACAGCTCAGAGCCTGGAGCCTGCTTTGGATTCTATGTCTCCCTCTCTCTCTGCCCCTCCCCACCTCAAACTCTGTCTCTCTGTGTCTTAAAAAAAAAAAAAAAGTTTAAAGATTAATTCTTTCTCTTGAGAGAGAGAACAGAGGAAGAACAGAGAAAGAGGGAGAGAGAGAATCCCAAGCAGGTTCTGTACAGACCCTGATGGGGGGCTCGATCTCACAAACCATGAGATCATGACCTGAGCTGAAACCAAGGGTCGGATCCTTAGCCAACTGAACCACCTGGGCCCCCCTGGACAGCTGGTCTTTAGTGAGTCCACCAGTAAGTGTCAGATGAGTGTTAGGGACAGCCCAGGGCCAGAGACCTTCATTCCTGTGATAAAATCAGAAGGATTGAGAAGTAAAATGGAATAACCTCCAAATGTCATTGCGTGTTTTTCATGCTGTGTCCCGTTGGCACCATAACCATCTAACTCACCAGCAAAGATACTTACCCGTCACATTGGGAAACCACAACATGCTTCTTTGTGGATGCTGGTGACAAACTGTTTCTTTCCAAGTGGTTCCCAGATCTTTCAGGGAGGCAGAAGGAGAGATTGTAAAGAAGGTGGGTTTCTGAAGTCAAGTAGAACTCTACATTTGCTGATCACCAGCTGTCTAGGCCGTGCGTTAAGCACTCCGAGCCCCGGAGCCTTCATGTAGAAAACAGGAACGTCTTTCGTGGCTGTTTTGAAGATGCAGGGAGGTCACTGTAAAGGAGGAGGAGGTCACAGGGGGGCTCTGCAGCTTGGGCACGAATCCCGTGTCTCGGTGGCTGGATCCGTTAGCTCTCCTGGTCACGTGAGCAGGTAGGGCAAGACCCAGCCCATAGTAGGGCTGACTCAGTGGTGTGAATCACAACCACTGCCTCTCCTGCCACCCACCCCTGTCCACTGACGGCCTAGACCCGTCACCAAGCAAGGTGCTCTCACAAAGCACACAGGGCAGGTTCACCCGGAGGGGAAGGTCCTGGAGTGGCAGCATCAGCGAGGATTTCTCCCCCGGGCTGTGCACAACTCGGAGGGCAGTCCAGGTCCTCTGAGCCGGTGTGTCTGAGATGCCCGCAGGACCCCTCAGCAGCTCTGTGGCCGAGTGCTGCGGGTGGGCCAGGCGGTAGGAAAGGGCACTCCGCCTCCATGTCCAGGGCCAGCCAGGAGCCAGCGCTGGGCCATCCCTGGGCCGTCCTTGACCGCACGCTGGGAGGGAGAGGAGCTGCAGCGGGTCTCGGTGCCTGGGCCTGTGACGGACCCCTGTGGGGCGCGAACACTGCCCCCAGCAGCTCCTCTGACCGGGGACCTCACGGTTCCCGCAGCGGGGACAGTTTCAAACCAGAGAGTTCCAGAACGCAGGGGGCAGGCGCAGTCTCAGCGTGTCCCGGGGCACTGGGCGCGCGGAGGCAGGGGCGGCCTTGGCCTTCCGAGCTCCAAGCAGGTGCACAGGGGCCCCTGGGAAGGAGCAGACGGGGAACGAGCCGATGGCGGGCAGAAAACCCTCGCCGCGTGTTCTGTGCGCTCACAGAGCATTGGAGGACGAGGTGGGCGACGCTGCTCCTCAGCCGTGACATTTACCCCGGTCTGTCCGTGTCCCCAGGCCCACCCGGGAGAGCGAGGACGAGGAGGACGAGGAGAAGAAGGGGCGGGGCTGCTCCCTGCAGTACCAGCACGCCACGGCGCGCGTGCTCACCCAGTTCGTGGCCGAGGCGCCCGAGGCGGGCCAGCTGAGCTACCTGCTGGGCCCCGACTGGCAGTTTGACATCACGGACCTGGTGATGGATTTCATGAAGGTGGAGGAGCCGCGGATCGCGCAGTTACAGGGCGGCAGGACCCTGGTGGGCCGGGAGCCGGGGATAACCACCGTGCAGGTACGGCCACGCCCCGGCCACGCCCCCTGGCCACGCCCCAGCCCCAGTCTGTACTGACGGTGTCCAGGTGTGTGTGTGCGTGCATGTCTGTGCGTGTGCACGCGCATAAGAGAATAAGAAGTAGAGTATTCCCCAGTTTTAATACTCTAACTTAAATTAATTTTTGGATTTCAGGGAGATTTGAGAAAAAAATCCCTTATTTCTTTTACCACCGAAGCTAAATTAAACGTACAGCAAAAGCCACCTTTCCCCCTGTATAATTTACTCCTTCATATACCACTAATAGAAGATGGTCAAACCTGAGAAAACTCGTTTTGTTTCCCTAACCTTCAGGGCTAACCACTTAGCTATACGTTACACTTTGAACCATGGACAGAAATTTAAAAAAATTTTTTTAATGTTTATTTTTGAGAGAGAGAGAGACAGAGGGTGAGTGGGGGAGGGACAGAGAGAGAAGGAGACACAGAATCGGAAGCAGCCTCCAGGCTCTGAGCTGTCAGCACAGAACCCAACACAGGGCTTGAACCCACAAACTGGGAGATCATGACCAGAGTCAAAGTCGGACGCTCAACTAGCTGAGCCACCCAGGCGCCCCATGGACAGACAATTCTTAAATAACACATTTGTGCTAAAAGTAATTTTAAAATCCACAATTAAGTGCTCTGTATTTTATTAGAGTGGGAGCAAAACTATTTTTCTGGTCAGTTTGAACAGCGTAATTATGTAGAAATGCTGCAGTGTGTTTTCTAGGAAAAATTGAACGTGTTACCACTCATAGTTAGTTAAGTCATACTTCAGGTGGTGGCAAGCTAATTCTGACGACGCTGAATGAAACGTGCCCTATTTTGTGTTACTCTTCCACGGCTCTGTGGACGTTACCACAAAACGAGCGGCTAAAAGCACCACTCATTTATTAACTCAGTTCTGCAGGCCAGGAGCCGACGGGAGCTGGGCTGGGTTCTGACTCTGGGTATCACAAGGCTGCGGTGAAGGTGGTGGCCAGGCTGGGCTTCGGGGAGGATGTGCTTCCCGATTCATTCAGGTTGTTAGCAGATTGCAGGTCCTCAAGGGTGTAGGACTGAGGGGTCTGTTTCCTCGTGGACTGTCACCAAGGGCCACTCACTGCTCCCAGAGGGGCCACCTCTGCCACTTCTCACATGGTCCCTTCGTTAGCAGTAACAGCTGGTCAGATCCTTCTCACACTTTGACTCTCTGGGATGTTCCCTTCTGTCCCCAGCCAGGGCAAGCTCTCTGCTTTGAAGGGCTTCACATGTTACCATTGCATTCCCCTTGGATAATCCAGCGTGAGCTTTCTATTTGAAGGCGAGCCTGCCTTAGAAACACAACATGTCATGAGAGTGGTTCTCATCATATTCCCATCTTCGGGGAGGTGGGGGTGGGGGCTGTTCTGGAAGTTCTGGATAGTCTTCTCCCTGTGTTGGTCACCACTGGTTGCAAACTGGATGGTAAATGAGAAGGAGTGGCTTCTCGGTACATTAAAAATCCCCCTCCCACTTTGCTTACATGGCCTCTGGGGGGTGACACAGTGGCCCACACCACGATCACTGTTGTCCCATAGTGCACGGCTAACTGCCCACTGGAAGGACGTGAGCAGGAGAAGATGTTACAGAAAAACATGTAAGAGCTGTCCCCCAATTCCGCCACTTTCACATCTAAAGATGAGTTATTGGGAAACCATTGCTGTTTGAGTGCCTGGTCCCGGGGTGCGCAATTTTCAGCCATTGTCTCTATGTTAAGTTAAGCTCTTCTTGGGAAGTTCACTGTTATTGTCATGGCAACGATCAAAGGCAAGGAAATGGACCAACATGATGTTGGTCAAATTCCTCCCGTTGGTAGGTGTCATTGGACCACAGCATAACCCTTACCTACAGAATTCTTCCAAGTACACTCATTTGGTAGACTACTGAGGGAACACGCTGGTGGGAAAGGTCAGTTAGGAGTTTCAAACCATTGTGCAGAGCAGAGACTGGAGCTTGCTTGCTTCCTTTGAAGGTGCTCTCCCCGCTCTCTGACTCCATCCTGGCTGAGAAGACAGTGATCGTCCTGGATGACCGTGTCACCATCGCCGACCTGGGCATGCAGCTGGTGGCTGGCTTGTCTCTTGCCCTGAAGCCTCACAGAGTGGACAGAAGAGCCATCGTCTCGATGGTGGCTGCCCAAGACGTTCTCCAAGCCCCGCAGCAGGTGGGATTCCAGAGTCCTCTTGTCCCCTGTCATTTGAGACCACATCCCTCCCTTTCGCACTTATCTGTGCTTGGCACACTCTGCTAGACCCGACCGTAGGACCACCGATTTTTCCTTTTGCCAAACCAGGTTGTTTGATACTTGGAAATTCCATGTCAGCTGTTTGAACAGCCTGGCTAATGGGCACCAAATTGCTCCCATTTACAGTCATTGCCAACTCTAAAGCTCTCCTCCATCTTTAAACTCATAACGAGTGTTTATTAAGACACCAGGGTGCTGTGCCTTTCCTGTGAGCTCATTCCCAGAAGGCATCTTTCCTCAGGCGCCTCACCGGTGCGTGTTTTGCTTCATTGGCACTGGCTTCCTGATAAAGAATGTTCAAAGTGATATTATCTGGAGCAGTAGCCTGATTAGTTGCACCTGATCTTGATTCAGATAAATTGCCTGATCTTTCAAAATGTTTTCTAGAAAGGTCAGAGTCAGCTTCTGTTGTGTGGCATGCAATAAATTAATATGCACTTTAATGCATTCATTAATGTATATTATTTGCCCCTCATAGCAGTGGAGCAATAGTCTATTATTGATGTCAGTTCAAAGCATGCCAAGAACAGTTCAAGATTATAAAACATAGAAGTTTATTTTTCTCTGTATATTTAAATGATATTATATAGGAAGTCGTATTTATGTTTGCAGTTTTGAAGGAACCAGATTATAACATGATGCTTTGGTTTTGTTTTTCTTAGGAAGCAATAGTCAGTTCTTGGATTTTGTTCAGTGATGGTTCGGTGACACCCTTAGACATTTATGATCCCAAGGATTTTTCAGTTACTGTGTCATCATTGGATGAAATGGTGGTGTCTGTCCAGGCAGACCTTCAGTCCAAATGGCCGGTTGTGGTTGCAGAGGGTGAAGGGCAAGGTCCCTTGATTAAATTAGAAATGACGATTAGTGAGCCCTGTCAGAAGACCAAGAGGAAGAGTGTTCTTGCCGTGGGTAAAGGAAATGTCAAGGTCAAATTTGAACCAAATGTTGATGAGCACCTCGGAGGCACCAACGATGTCGAGGGCATCGGTCGGGAATATAAAGACCACTTCAGTAATTCCATAGAGCGTGAAGGAAACCAGGAGAGAGCCGTTCAGGAG